>JAGGCT020003471.1:0-13719 GCA_017654935.2 Phymorhynchus buccinoides
GCATCCATGCAGATACCCTCCACCCACACAACAAAAAAGTAAAACGTAAAGGAAGGAGGAGAAAAAGTCAACACTTTGCCGTCGTCTTTAAGGAAGTAGCTACCAGCAAGAACAGCAGGCTCCAATGGATTCGGGCTCATCCTACAAAAGGTCAAGTGGAGCCCCGATATATTCTGGTTCTGCCACAACTCCAAATCTGTGAAGGCAGAACCACCTCTAACGTGCGGCAGAGTGACCTTAGGGTGGAGCCTTCTTTTTATTTGGTGGGCCGGCAAATTGGAATGTGTAGACTTGTAGAAATCAAGACAATCATTCATAAGCCAGAAGGAGAGCCAGGGCCCAGGAACAATGTTGGTGGTGTTTCATAAAATGTTTCCTAAATATATTTGATAGAGCTAAAGATCATATGCTGATTACTAGAAACATTGACGGAGCTGTTTCTGTATAAAAATCTGATTACCGTAAAAATTATCCCTGCCCACTACTAATCAGTAATGTTTTATCAGAGGTGGGGTGGGGCAGGGATGTGTGTGTGTGTGTGTGTGTGTGTGTGGGGGGGGTTATGAGGGGGAGAGGGAGTTGGGTACCCAGAAAGCCCAGATTGGCTGCATGCAGATAGTAGAAGTATTGCTGCTGAGCTAACATTATTGCTTCACCAGTGATGTATAGTCCTGCCGACTACTAGATGTCTTCTCAGGGCTGTCTCTCTGTAAAAGTCTGATCATATAAACGTTGTAGCCCTGCAGACTACCAAAGGTCTTATCAGGGCTGTCTCGCTGTAAAAGTCTGATCATATAAACGTTGTAGCCCTGCAGACTGCCAAAGGTCTTCTCAGGGCTGTCTCTCTGTAAAAGTCTGATCATGTAAACATTGTAGCCCTGCAGACTGCCAAAGGTCTTCTCAGGGCTGTCTCTCTGTAAAAGTCTGATCATATAAACGTTGTAGCCCTGCAGACTGCCAAAGGTCTTCTCAGGGCTGTCTCTCTGTAAAAGTCTGATCATATAAACGTTGTAGCCCTGCAGACTACCAAAGGTCTTCTCATGGCTGTCTCTGTAAAAGTCTGATCATATAAACGTTGTAGCTCTGCAGACTGCCAAAGGTCTTATCAGGGCTGTCTCTCTGTAAAAGTCTGATCATATAAACGTTGTAACCCTGCATACTACCTAAGGTCTTATCAGGGCTGTCTCTCTGTAAAAGTCTGATCATATAAACGTCGTAGCTCTGCAGACTGCCAAAGGTCTTATCAGGGCTGTCTATCCGTAAAACTCTGATCATGTAAATATTTTGTCTAATTTTCCATTAGACAAAATAAATGAAAAGCTTATGTGTATTTGGCTAAACACACACCAGGTATGAAAGAAGGTAGCCAGTGAGATTAAGGTGTTCCTGTTCACAGGATTGTTTCCTACTGGCAGATTCAGTCTTCATCACTACTGTGAACTCTTCCAACAACCCCTGATAGCTATCATGTTATCAAGAAATAGATTTAACATTGATATGGACCAGAAAAGACCAAACAGCTATTTCTATCATGCGCCTCTACTCAACTTTCTCATGAAAACTGTATCTTTATGAGCATAATTGCTAAAACAGTATATTTTTGACCCCTATACATAATTATGTTGTTTACAATCCCATTGACCGGGGCCATATTAATTAAGTTGCTGTGAAAAAATGAGATTGCATAAACGTTAAGCCCAACAACCAACAAAGGCTTTATCAGGTCTGTGTCTGTATAAAAATGTTAACATGTAAAAGTTATAACCCTGCCGACTACCAAAGGTCTTTTCAGGGCTGTGTTTGTATAAAAATGTGATTGTGTAAAAGCTATAGTCCTGCCAACTATTAAAGGCTTTGTCAGGGCTGCCTTGATATAAAACCTGAATTATGTAAAAGTTATAGCCCTGTCAACAACTACAGGTTTAATCAGGGCTATCTCTGTACAAAAATGTTAACATGGAAAAAATAGCCCTCCCGACTACCAAAGGGTCTTACCAGGGCTGTCTGTATTAAAAATGATGATGTATTACAAGCATATAAGTTATAGTTGTCAATCACCTTGTCAACAAATTCAACCCATTGTGCCAAATTTTGCGACTACAAAAGACATTTCAAGAACCCATGATGGTATGCTGGAAGGTTTTGAGATGGATAGAGGGATCGGGAGAACGACATAAGACAGTGACGAGAGGGGCTATGATTATAATGGCCTTCACGAAATGCAGCGCATCATTAGACGCGATGCCAGGATGTAACTAAAGACAGTCAGTACGGTAGTTTTACCATCTATCCGTGAAGAGACCATGGACAACCGGATGAAACAACCTATTTGAACAATGCCCCTGGATCTTGGTAGAGAGTGCTGCTTGGAGGTTCTGGAGAACACCTTCCAGCATAAAAACGACATCTTCCATTAGACAAAATAAATGAAAAACTGATGTGTATTTGGCTAAACACACACCAGTATGAAAGAATGTAGCCAGTGAGATTAAGGTGTTCCTGTTCACAGGATTGTTTCTTACTGGCAGATTCTGTCTTCATCACTACTGTGAACTCTTCTAACAACCCCTGATAGCTATCAGTATTATGTTATCAAGAACGATAATTCAGATTGATATGGACCAGAAAAGAGCAAACAGCTATTTTTATTATGCGCCTCTACTATACTTTCTCATGAAAACTTTATCTTTATAAGTATAATTATTAAAATAGTATATCCTTGACCCCTCTACATAATTATGTTGTTTACAATCCATTGACCAGGGCCATATTAAGTAAGTTGCTGTGAAAACATGTGACCGCATAAACGTTAAGCCCTGCCAACCAACAAAGGCTTTATCAGGGCTGTGTCTGTATAAAAATGTGATCATGTAATGTTATAGCCCTGCCGACTACCAAAGGTCTTTTCAAGGCTGTGTTTGTATAAAAATGTGGTTGTGTAAAAGCTATAGTCCTGCCAAGAGCGGGTTTTATTTGCAGAGAGTGAAGGAGGAGAATCATGCCGACGATAACAAGGTGGAATGTTTCCAGTGTGAAATCCAACTTAATTTACACCTGGGAAGTGAGAGACAATATTTTTCAACTTCAGAAAAGGCACTTGCTAATCTATACAGACAATTCGATTTTGTCACAAACTGAGAGAGAGAGAGAGAGAGAGAGAGAGAGAGAGAGAGAAAGAGAGAGAGAGAGAGGTGACAGACAGAGAGAGAGAGAGAGAAAGAATGTGTGCATGTGATGACACTAAAAAAATCCTTCCTAATGCTGGTTCTGGAGAACATCCAGTCTAAAACAAAACATGTCCATTAGACAAAATAAATTAAAAGCTGGTGTATATTTGGCTAAACACACACCAGGTATGAAAGAAAGTAGCCAGTGAGATTAAGGTGTTCCTGTTCACAGGATTTTTTTCTACTGGCAGATTCAGTCTTCATCACTACTGTGAACTCTTCCAACAACCACTGATAACTATCATGTTATCAAGAAAGAGAATTCAGAATGATATGGACCAGAAAAGACCAAACAGCTATTTCTATCATGCGCCTCTAGTACTTTCTCATGAAAACTTTATCTTTATGAGTATAATTACTAATATAGTATATCGTTGACCCCTTTACATAATTATGTTGTTTACAATGCCATTGACCAGGGCCATATTAATCAAGTTGCTGTGAAAAGGAAATACCATCCAGCATAAAACAAAACATTGCCATTAAACAAAATAAATTAAAAGCTGATGTATATTTGGCTAAACACACACCAGGTAAGAAACAAGGTAGCCAGTGAGATTAAGATGTTCCTGTTCACAGGATCTTTTCCTACTGGCAGATTCTGTCTTCATCACTACTGTGAACTCTTCCAACAACCACCAATAGCTATTGTGTTATCAAGAAAGAGAATTCACATTGATATGGACCAGAGAAAACCCCCCAGCTATTTCTATCATGCACCTCTGCTCTACTTTCACATAAAAAAGTATAATTATTAAAATAGTATATCCTTGACCCTTCTACATAATTATGTTGTTTACAATCCCATTGACCAGGGCCAATTATTATTAAAATAGTATATCCTTGACCCCTCAACAGTTATGTTGTTTACAATCCCATTGACCAGGGCCATATTAATTAAGTTCCTGTGAAAAAATGTGATTGCATAAACGTTAAGCCCTGCCAACTAACAAAGGCTTTATCAGGGCTGTGTCTGTATAAAAATGTCATTGTGTAAATGTTATAGCCCTGCCGACTACCAAAGGCCTTTTCAGGGGTGTGTTTGTATGAAAATGTGATTGTGTAAAAGTTATAGTCCTGTCAGGGCTGCCTTGATATAAAACCTGAAATGTAACAGTTATAGCCCTGTCAACAACTACAGGTTTAATCAGGGCTATCTCTGTACAAAAATGTTAACATGGAAAAAAACAGCACTCCCGACTACCAAAGGGTCTTACCAGGGCTGTCTCTGTATTAAAAATGATGATGTATTACAAGCATATGTTATAGTTGTCAATCATCTTGTCAACAAATTCAACCCATTGTGCCAAATTTTGCGACTACAAAAGACATTTCAAGAACCCATGATGGTATGCTGGAAGGTTTTGAGATGGATAGAGGGATCGGGAGAACGATATAAGACAGTGACGAGAGGGGCTATGATTATAATGGCCTTCACGAAATGCAGCCCATCATTAGACGCGATGCCAGGATGTAACTAAAGACAGTCAGTACGGTAGTTTTACCATCTATCCGTGAAGAGACCATGGACAACCGGATGAAACAACCTATTTGAACAATGCCCCTGGATCTTGGTAGAGAGTGCTGCTTGGAGGTTCTGGAGAACACCTTCCAGCATAAAAACAACATCTTCCATTAGACAAAATAAATGAAAAACTGATGTGTATTTGGCTAAACACACACCAATATGAAAGAAGGTAGCCAGTGAGATTAAGGTATTCCTGTTCACAGGATTGTTTCTTACTGGCAGATTCAGTCTTCATCACTACTGTGAACTATTCTAACAACCACTGATAGCTATCAGTATTATGTTATCAAGAAAGAGAATTCAGATTGATATGGACCAGAAAAGAGCAAACAGCTATTTGTATCATGCGCCTCTACTATACTTTCTCATGAAAACTTTATCTTTATAAGTATAATTATTAAAATAGTATATCCTTGACCCCTCAACAGTTATGTTGTTTACAATCCATTAACCAGGGCCATATTAAGTAAGTTGCTGTGAAAACATGTGACCGCATAAACGTTAAGTCCTGCCAACCAACAAAGGTTTTATCAGGGCTGTGTCTGTATAAAAATGTGATCATGTAATGTTATAGCCCTGCCGACTACCAAAGGTCTTTTCAAGGCTGTGTTTGTATAAAAATGTGGTTGTGTAAAAGCTATAGTCCTGCCAAGAGCGGGTTTTATTTGCAGAGAGTGAAGGAGGAGAATCATGCCGACGATAACAAGGTGGAATGTTTCCAGTGTGAAATCCAACTTAATTTACACCTGGGAAGTGAGAGACAATATTTTTCAACTTCAGAAAAGGCACTTGCTAATCTATACAGACAATTCGATTTTGTCACAAACTGAGAGAGAGAGAGAGAGAGAGAGAGAGAGAAAGAGAGAGAGAGAGAGGTGACAGACAGAGAGAGAGAGAGAGAAAGAATGTGTGCATGTGATGACACTAAAAAATCCTTCCTAATGCTGGTTCTGGAGAACATCCAGTCTAAAACAAAACATGTCCATTAGACAAAATAAATTAAAAGCTGGTGTATATTTGGCTAAACACACACCAGGTATGAAAGAAAGTAGCCAGTGAGATTAAGGTGTTCCTGTTCACAGGATTTTTTTCTACTGGCAGATTCAGTCTTCATCACTACTGTGAACTCTTCCAACAACCACTGATAACTATCATGTTATCAAGAAAGAGAATTCAGAATGATATGGACCAGAAAAGACCAAACAGCTATTTCTATCATGCGCCTCTAGTACTTTCTCATGAAAACTTTATCTTTATGAGTATAATTACTAATATAGTATATCGTTGACCCCTTTACATAATTATGTTGTTTACAATCCCATTGACCAGGGCCATATTAATCAAGTTGCTGTGAAAAGGAAATACCATCCAGCATAAAACAAAACATTGCCATTAAACAAAATAAATTAAAAGCTGATGTATATTTGGCTAAACACACACCAGGTAAGAAACAAGGTAGCCAGTGAGATTAAGATGTTCCTGTTCACAGGATCTTTTCCTACTGGCAGATTCTGTCTTCATCACTACTGTGAACTCTTCCAACAACCACCAATAGCTATTGTGTTATCAAGAAAGAGAATTCACATTGATATGGACCAGAGAAAACCCCCCAGCTATTTCTATCATGCACCTCTGCTCTACTTTCACATAAAAAAGTATAATTATTAAAATAGTATATCCTTGACCCTTCTACATAATTATGTTGTTTACAATCCCATTGACCAGGGCCAATTATTATTAAAATAGTATATCCTTGACCCCTCAACAGTTATGTTGTTTACAATACCATTGACCAGGGCCATATTAATTAAGTTCCTGTGAAAAAATGTGATTGCATAAACGTTAAGCCCTGCCAACTAACAAAGGCTTTATCAGGGCTGTGTCTGTATAAAAATGTCATTGTGTAAATGTTATAGCCCTGCCGACTACCAAAGGCCTTTTCAGGGGTGTGTTTGTATGAAAATGTGATTGTGTAAAAGTTATAGTCCTGTCAGGGCTGCCTTGATATAAAACCTGAAATGTAACAGTTATAGCCCTGTCAACAACTACAGGTTTAATCAGGGCTATCTCTGTACAAAAATGTTAACATGGAAAAAAACAGCACTCCCGACTACCAAAGGGTCTTACCAGGGCTGTCTCTGTATTAAAAATGATGATGTATTACAAGCATATGTTATAGTTGTCAATCATCTTGTCAACAAATTCAACCCATTGTGCCAAATTTTGCGACTACAAAAGACATTTCAAGAACCCATGATGGTATGCTGGAAGGTTTTGAGATGGATAGAGGGATCGGGAGAACGATATAAGACAGTGACGAGAGGGGCTATGATTATAATGGCCTTCACGAAATGCAGCCCATCATTAGACGCGATGCCAGGATGTAACTAAAGACAGTCAGTACGGTAGTTTTACCATCTATCCGTGAAGAGACCATGGACAACCGGATGAAACAACCTATTTGAACAATGCCCCTGGATCTTGGTAGAGAGTGCTGCTTGGAGGTTCTGGAGAACACCTTCCAGCATAAAAACAACATCTTCCATTAGACAAAATAAATGAAAAACTGATGTGTATTTGGCTAAACACACACCAATATGAAAGAAGGTAGCCAGTGAGATTAAGGTATTCCTGTTCACAGGATTGTTTCTTACTGGCAGATTCAGTCTTCATCACTACTGTGAACTCTTCTAACAACCACTGATAGCTATCAGTATTATGTTATCAAGAACGATAATTCAGATTGATATGGACCAGAAAACAGCTATTTTTATTATGCGCCTCTACTATACTTTCTCATGAAAACTTTATCTTTATAAGTATAATTATTAAAATAGTACATGTATATCCTTGACCCCTCAACAGTTATGTTGTTTACAATCCATTAACCAGGGCCATATTAAGTAAGTTGCTGTGAAAACATGTGACCGCATAAACGTTAAGCCCTGCCAACCAACAAAGGTTTTATCAGGGCTGTGTCTGTATAAAAATGTGATCATGTAATGTTATAGCCCTGCCGACTACCAAAGGTCTTTTCAAGGCTGTGTTTGTATAAAAATGTGGTTGTGTAAAAGCTATAGTCCTGCCAAGAGCGGGTTTTATTTGCAGAGAGTGAAGGAGGAGAATCATGCCGACGATAACAAGGTGGAATGTTTCCAGTGTGAAATCCAACTTAATTTACACCTGGGAAGTGAGAGACAATATTTTTCAACTTCAGAAAAGGCACTTGCTAATCTATACAGACAATTCAATTTTGTCACAAACTGAGAGAGAGAGAGAGAGAGAGAGAGAGAGAGAGAGAGAGAGAGAGAGAGAGAGAGAGAGAGGGGGGGGGGGGACAAAGACAGAGAGAGAGAGAGAAAGAATGTGTGCATGTGATGACTCTAAAAAATCCTTCCTAATGCTGGTTCTGGAGAACATCCAGTCTAAAACAAAACATGTCCATTAGACAAAATAAATTAAAAGCTGGTGTATATTTGGCTAAACACACACCAGGTATGAAAGAAAGTAGCTAGTGAGATTAAGGTGTTCCTGTTCACAGGATTTTGTTCTACTGGCAGATTCAGTCTTCATCACTACTGTGAACTCTTCCAACAACCACTGATAACTATCATGTTATCAAGAAAGAGAATTCAGAATGATATGGACCAGAAAAGACCAAACAGCTATTTCTATCATGCGCCTCTAGTACTTTCTCATGAAAACTTTATCTTTATGAGTATAATTACTAATATAGTATACCCTTGACCCCTCTAAATAATTATGTTGTTTACAATCCCATTGACCAGAGCCATATTAATCAAGTTGCTGTGAAAAGGGAACACCATCCAGCATAAAACAAAACACTGCCATCAGACAAAATAAATGAAAAGCTGATGTATATTTGGCTAAACACACACCAGGTATGAAACAAGGTAGCCAGTGAGATTAAGATGTTCCTGTTCACAGGATCTTTTCCTACTGGCAGATTCTGTCTTCATCACTACTGTGAACTACTGTGAACTCTTCCAACAACCACTGGTAGCTATCGTGTTATCAAGAAAGAGAATTCACATTGATATGGACCAGAGAAAACCGCCCAGCTATTTCTATCATGCACCTCTGCTCTACTTTCTCATGAAAACTTTATCTTTATAAGTATAATTATTAAAATAGTATATCCTTGACCCATCAACGGTTATGTTGTTTACAATCCCATTGACCAGGGCCATATTAATTAAGTTCCTGTGAAAAAATGTGATCGCATAAACGTTAAGCCCTGCCAACTAACAAAGGCTTTATCAGGGCTGTGTCTGTATAAAAATGTCATCGTGTAAATGTTATAGCCCTGCCGACTACCAAAGGCCTTTTCAGGGGTGTGTTTGTATGAAAATGTGATTGTGTAAAAGTTATAGTCCTGTCAGGGCTGCCTTGATATAAAACCTGAAATGTAACAGTTATAGCCCTGTCAACAACTACAGGTTTAATCAGGGCTATCCCTGTACAAAAATGTTAACATGGAAAAAATAGCCCTCCCGACTACCAAAGGGTCTTACCAGGGCTGTCTCTGTATTAAAAATGATGATGTATTACAAGCATATAAGTTATAGTTGTCAATCACCTTGTCAACAAATTCAACCCATTGTGCCAAATTTTGCGACTACAAAAGACATTTCAAGAACCCATGATGGTATGCTGGAAGGTTTTGAGATGGATAGAGGGATCGGGAGAACGACATAAGACAGTGACGAGAGGGGCTATGATTATAATGGCCTTCACGAAATGCAGCCCATCATTAGACGCGATGCCAGGATGGAACTAAAGACAGTCAGTACGGTAGTTTTACCATCTATCCGTGAAGAGACCATGGACAACCGGATGAAACAACCTATTTGAACAATGCCCCTGGATCTTGGTAGAGAGTGCTGCTTGGAGGTTCTGGAGAACACCTTCCAGCATAAAAACAACATCTTCCATTAGACAAAATAAATGAAAAACTGATGTGTATTTGGCTAAACACACACCAGTATGAAAGAAGGTAGCCAGTGAGATTAAGGTATTCCTGTTCACAGGATTGTTTCTTACTGGCAGATTCAGTCTTCATCACTACTGTGAACTCTTCTAACAACCACTGATAGCTATCAGTATTATGTTATCAAGAACGATAATTCAGATTGATATGGACCAGAAAACAGCAAACAGCTATTTTTATCATGCGCCTCTACTATACTTTCTCATGAAAACTTTATCTTTATAAGTATAATTATTAAAATAGTATATCCTTGACACCTCAACAGTTATGTTGTTTACAATCCATTAACCAGGGCCATATTAAGTAAGTTGCTGTGAAAACATGTGACCGCATAAACGTTAAGCCCTGCCAACCAACAAAGGTTTTATCAGGGCTGTGTCTGTATAAAAATGTTATCATGTAATGTTATAGCCCTGCCGACTACCAAAGGTCTTTTCAAGGCTGTGTTTGTATAAAAATGTGGTTGTGTAAAAGCTATAGTCCTGCCAAGAGCGGGTTTTATTTGCAGAGAGTGAAGGAGGAGAATCATGCCGACGATAACAAGGTGGAATGTTTCCAGTGTGAAATCCAACTTTACACCTGGGAAGTGAGAGACAATATTTTTCAAATTCAGAAAAGGCACTTGCTAATCTATACAGACAATTCAATTTTGTCACAAACTGAGAGAGAGAGAGAGAGAGAGAGAGAGAGAGAGAGAGAGAGAGAGAGAGAGAGAGAGAGAGAGAGAGAGAGAGAGAGAGAGAGAGAGAGAGAGAGAGGACAAAGACAGAGAGAGAGAGGGAGAGAGAGAGAGAGAAAGAGAGACAGAGAAAGAATGTGTGCATGTGATGACACTAAAAAATCCTTCCTAATGCTGGTTCTGGAGAACATCCAGTCTAAAACAAAACATGTCCATTAGACAAAATAAATTAAAAGCTGGTGTATATTTGGCTAAACACACACCAGGTATAAAAGAAAGTAGCCAGTGAGATTAAGGTGTTCCTGTTCACAGGATTTTTTTCTACTGGCAGATTCAGTCTTCATCACTACTGTGAACTCTTCCAACAACCACTGATAACTATCATGTTATCAAGAAAGAGAATTCAGAATGATATGGACCAGAAAAGACCAAACAGCTATTTCTATCATGCGCCTCTACTCTACTGATAGCTATCATGTTATCAAGAAAGAGAATTCAGAATGATATGGACCAGAAAAGACCAAACAGCTATTTCTATCATGCGCCTCTACTCTACTGATAGCTATCATGTTATCAAGAAAGAGAATTCAGAATGATATGGACCAGAAAAGACCAAACAGCTATTTCTATCATGCGCCTCTAGTACTTTCTCATGAAAACTTTATCTTTATGAGTATAATTACTAATATAGTATATCGTTGACCCCTCTACATAATTATGTTGTTTACAATCCCATTGACCAGAGCCATATTAATCAAGTTGCTGTGAAAAGGGAACACCATCCAGCATAAAACAAAACACTGCCATCAGACAAAATAAATGAAAAGCTGATGTATATTTGGCTAAACACACACCAGGTATGAAACAAGGTAGCCAGTGAGATTAAGATGTTCCTGTTCACAGGATCTTTTCCTACTGGCAGATTCTGTCTTCATCACTACTGTGAACTACTGTGAACTCTTCCAACAACCACTGGTAGCTATCGTGTTATCAAGAAAGAGAATTCACATTGATATGGACCAGAGAAAAAACCCCAGCTATTTCTATCATGCACCTCTGCTCTACTTTCTCATGAAAACTTTATCTTTATAAGTATAATTATTAAAATAGTATATCCTTGACCCATCAACAGTTATGTTGTTTACAATCCCATTGACCAGGGCCATATTAATTAAGTTCCTGTGAAAAAATGTGATCGCATAAACGTTAAGCCCTGCCAACTAACAAAGGCTTTATCAGGGCTGTGTCTGTATAAAAATGTCATCGTGTAAATGTTATAGCCCTGCCGACTACCAAAGGCCTTTTCAGGGGTGTGTTTGTATGAAAATGTGATTGTGTAAAAGTTATAGTCCTGTCAGGGCTGCCTTGATATAAAACCTGAAATGTAACAGTTATAGCCCTGTCAACAACTACAGGTTTAATCAGGGCTATCCCTGTACAAAAATGTTAACATGGAAAAAATAGCCCTCCTGACTACCAAAGGGTCTTACCAGGGCTGTCTCTGTATTAAAAATGATGATGTATTACAAGCATATAAGTTATAGTTGTCAATCACCTTGTCAACAAATTCAACCCATTGTGCCAAATTTTGCGACTACAAAAGACATTTCAAGAACCCATGATGGTATGCTGGAAGGTTTTGAGATGGATAGAGGGATCGGGAGAACGACATAAGACAGTGACGAGAGGGGCTATGATTATAATGGCCTTCACGAAATGCAGCGCATCATTAGACGCGATGCCTGAGGATGGAACTAAAGACAGTCAGTACGGTAGTTTTACCATCTATCCGTGAAGAGACCATGGACAACCGGATGAAACAACCTATTTGAACAATGCCCCTGGATCTTGGTAGAGAGTGCTGCTTGGAGGTTCTGGAGAACACCTTCCAGCATAAAAACAACATCTTCCATTAGACAAAATAAATGAAAAACTGATGTGTATTTGGCTAAACACACACCAATATGAAAGAAGGTAGCCAGTGAGATTAAGGTATTCCTGTTCACAGGATTGTTTCTTACTGGCAGATTCAGTCTTCATCACTACTGTGAACTCTTCTAACAACCACTGATAGCTATCAGTATTATGTTATCAAGAACGATAATTCAGATTGATATGGACCAGAAAACAGCTATTTTTATTATGCGCCTCTACTATACTTTCTCATGAAAACTTTATCTTTATAAGTATAATTATTAAAATAGTACATATCCTTGACCCCTCAACAGTTATGTTGTTTACAATCCATTAACCAGGGCCATATTAAGTAAGTTGCTGTGAAAACATGTGACCGCATAAACGTTAAGCCCTGCCAACCAACAAAGGTTTTATCAGGGCTGTGTCTGTATAAAAATGTGATCATGTAATGTTATAGCCCTGCCGACTACCAAAGGTCTTTTCAAGGCTGTGTTTGTATAAAAATGTGGTTGTGTAAAAGCTATAGTCCTGCCAAGAGCGGGTTTTATTTGCAGAGAGTGAAGGAGGAGAATCATGCCGACGATAACAAGGTGAAATGTTTCCAGTGTGAAATTCAACTTTACACCTGGGAAGTGAGAGACAATATTTTTCAACTTCAGAAAAGGCACTTGCTAATCTATACAGACAATTCAATTTTGTCACAAACTGAGAGAGAGAGAGAGAGAGAGAGAGAGAGAGGACAAAGACAGAGAGAGAGAGAGAGAGAGAGAGACAGAGAAAGAATGTGTGCATGTGATGACACTAAAAAAATCCTTCCTAATGCTGGTTCTGGAGAACATCCAGTCTAAAACAAAACATGTCCATTAGACAAAATAAATTAAAAGCTGGTGTATATTTGGCTAAACACACACCAGGTATGAAAGAAAGTAGCCAGTGAGATTAAGGTGTTCCTGTTCACAGGATTTTTTTCTACTGGCAGATTCAGTCTTCATCACTACTGTGAACTCTTCCAACAACCACTGATAGCTATCATGTTATCAAGAAAGAGAATTCAGAATGATATGGACCAGAAAAGACCAAACAGCTATTTCTATCATGCGCCTCTAGTACTTTCTCATGAAAACTTTATCTTTATGAGTATAATTACTAATATAGTATATCGTTGACCCCTCTACATAATTAAGTTGTTTACAATCCCATTGACCAGGGCCATATTAATCAAGTTGCTGTGAAAAGGAAATACCATCCAGCATAAAACAAAACATTGCCATTAAACAAAATAAATTAAAAGCTGATGTATATTTGGCTAAACACACACCAGGTAAGAAACAAGGTAGCCAGTGAGATTAAGATGTTC
>JAGGCT020003472.1:0-13716 GCA_017654935.2 Phymorhynchus buccinoides
AGGGAGCAGGAATACAGGCGGGGTGCCGGCGCGCCCCCCGGGGGGACTCCATCCCCTATTAATAAGGAAAATTTTAGTTGGATCTATACCAAGTAGTTAAGTGGACGATTGGCAATTGTTTACGCCAACCAGATATTATTGGTAAACCATCCCAATTTTATCATGTTTGTTCATAATAGTTTTTCATTATATACCCAAGTTATTTGTTTAAATGTTCTTAGCAGGTTGAAGTTCATGCTTCAATTGAGGATTACAAGATTAAAAAATTATGTTTCTAGACTCGGATATCTCCGCATTTACATGCGGAGCTCTGAATTTACAGTGAATAGAGTTGTGAAAAATCTATTAATCCTACCGTTGGATGTTATAAGGAATAGGTAGGGAAGAGTCCTTTTTAATAAATTTAGTGCACCCGGAGTGGGCCTAGGTAGGCATACAACTCCCGGACCAACCCCCGAACGAACCAACATTTTAGGTGATTTTTAGCCTCAGAGAGGGATGTAGCTAGGGTATGAGAAAATCCTAGCGTTCTCATTGGTTCCCCAAATTAACGAAAGTCTAAAACTTGGCTTGTTGTTGTCCTGACCGTGTTTAAGGTCACTACTAACATTGTACTAGTATAATAGACAGGTTTCCCACCTTATTGAGTAAAAAAAAAAAGAAAAAAAAAGGCCTTTGGCCCATATAAATATGGAAACCCCGGCCTCCCCGGACGAGGTGGAATCCTCCCCAGCCGGGGCTAGGCCCCAGGAGTCCATAGGGAAGAAATTTTGGGCTTCACCCAACAAAAAAAGAGGAAAGTCTTTTCCAGTTTCATTTTCAAATTGCTCATTGAGCGAGTCGGACCAGGAGTCCACCACTCCCCTTGAGAAACCGCTGTCAGCGGGAGCAAAAACTGTCCTTGATGACAGTGTCTTTTTGACCTCGGTGGAGGACAATGGGTCCTTCACCGAAGTACATTCAAGAAAAAAGAAAAGATCTAGAAGAGAAAGGGGGTCCAGTGACCTCCTGGATGAAGGGGTCCTGGACCCTCAAAAAATATCCCCTGAAGGAAAAAAACTCAGGGACGATTTCAAGTCAATGGAGGAAGCCTCCAACCCACTTTCTCCCCCGTCCGGGAAATCCACCCAAGAAAATAGTACAGGGGCCCTTCCTCAGACTGGCAATGATACTCTGGCCGGGCCACAAGCGTGTGGCTCGAGCACAGTGTTAGAAAGCACTCCTGTATCCGCAGAGATTGAGCTGGTGGAATCAGTCTGGGGAAAAACACCGACTGTCAACCCAGCTCCTAAACATAACCAGAACCAAAACTTTCAAAAACAAACGAACACCAAAACCGACCCAAGAAACGTGGCACCCCCAGTCTTCCTCAAGTTTCCCATTGTTATGGAAGACCTGGGGACAGGTACAGCAAAATTTCGGGCTCTTGGGCCCAATTCCAGTTTCCAACTCTGGAAAAGTACAGTAGGAACCATCCTCAGCCAGCGACCTCTTTCCGCCAATCGCTGGCTGATAGGATGTAAAACACTAAATCAACAACAACAACTTTTGAAACAGAAATCTCTAGCAGGAATACATATCAAATGTCATATCCCAGCAGCTACAACCGAGGGTGTAATCAAAGGCATTGCCACATCAGAGAACATTAACAATTTGATTCCCCACATCCAGAATGCCAGACAAGCCACTCGTCTGAAAAATAAGGATGGCACGCCATCAAGAGCTATTAAGATCACTTTTGACTTGCCCACTCTCCCACCTACAGTAAAAATTCAAGCAGAAGAATTTGTAGTTCACACATATGTGGCACCGGTCCGTAGGTGTCGCAAATGTGCCCGCCTTGGGCACTCGCAAGACCAATGTAGGTCTAACAGGGAAATCTGTGTGCGGTGTGCCCAGGGCGGACACAACGTTAAAGACTGCTCCTCCAACATCATGAAATGTGTTAATTGTGGTGGAGGCCACTCGAGTGCCTACCTCGGGTGCCCAGAGTACCAGGCTCGCCTCAGAGCAAATAAGATAAGAGGAGCCTCTTTCATACCGTTCTCTGAGGCAATTCGTAGAGCAAAAACACAATTGAAAGAGGAAAAGACAGAAAGGGAAAGTATGAAACCACCTCCCTCACCTCCTCCTCAGGTAGATACCCTTTGGAGAACAGAGGAGAGGATACATATCCCCCATTCATGGAGCTATGCAGCAGCCCTTCAAAACCGTACCACCACCACACAAAAAACCGCCAGTCATATACAACATGAAATAATAACCAACACTCCTTCCACTCCAACGAAAACTTCCAAACCAGTTGTCTCATACAAAATAAAAAGAACAAGAATAAACAGCAACAGAATTCGCTCTTTAAAGCTCAAAGCTAACAATCTGAAAGCCTCTCTCTCCAAAACCATCTCAGAGACGAGAATACAACAGATTGTTGCGGTAGAAATCCAAAAACAAACTCAGTCCATGATTACAACAGTCACTGAATACATGGATAAACTCATGACAACTTTCAACCAAAAACAGCAAACATCAGTCCAAATCTCAGATGTCATTCCTTCCACTCCTACAACCTTAAACCTTGAACAGTTTGCTAAAGCATCCTCAAATAAGCCCCCGAGAGAGCAGATTGTAACACAAATTCTCATATCATTAGCTAAAGCCAAAACTACTAACAAACCCTCACTGTTACTGGATGGCCTGGCTGCCCTCTTCCCTGTAGGGGCGGGCACACCCCCATCAACCCTTTCCAAAGACACTAGTTTACTCAGTCTGGCCAACTTGGTCTGCGATAATAGTCCTATTGGCAGAGGCAGAAACAGACTTACACCATCAACTACAAGTAGAACTGACCGTCCTTAAAAACAAATCAAATAAACTACCAGAACAAGTCAATTCCCGGGACCCCGAATATGGGGTCCCACAACACCCCTTTTGGTATTCTACAATGGAATTGCAGAGCAATAAACAGTAATATAGACTTCCTAATAAACTTCTTAGCCACTAATCCCACAAAATATCAAATCCTTTGCCTACAATCTTTAAACATTGAATACTCAGGCCTTCCTAAGATAGAAGGCTTCCAATTTCCACCTACAGTTAACAGTACGAGAGGACGAATCAAAACTGCCACTTACGTCCGTTCAAATATATATTACCAAAAAACTACTCCCCCTACTGTGGACGTTCCTTCACTAAGATATTCCAATAGTATTCAAATTTCAATAAACGACAAAACGACTAACATACTAAACATTTACTTTCCACAGCCATATGAGAAGACTCCTACTTCCAACTGGTTAAGTTCCCTCACCCCCTCCGAAAACTGGATAATCGTAGGAGATTTTAACACTCACCACCCCCTCTGGGAAGCTGGGTGTAAGGTTACCAGTTCAGGGGCATCCAAACTACTCGATGAAATAAATAATTCTGATCTAATCCTGCTAAATGATGGGTCTCCCACTAGATATCCTGACGTGCCTGGCCACAGATTAACAGCTATAGACCTAACACTGATAAGTCCTGTGTTGGAAAGAAACTATACATGGACACCACTGGCGGACCCCTTAGGGTCCGATCATAAACCTATATCTATTATTTTAAATAGTACTCCAGACCCACCAGAAGAAGAACATATCCCTAAATATATTTATGAAAAAGCTAACTGGGAACTCTTTCAATCACAACTTACTACAAATACAATATTAAACTTACAAGATGACAATCTAGAAACTTATTACAATAACATACGCAATACTATTCTTAAGGCAGGTAATACAGCCATTCCGACCACCAAAAAGCAGGGGGAGGGGTATTGCCCCACAAAAAACAACCCCTGGTGGAATGAAGAATGTGCTGCTGCAGTTAAAACTAAACACAATGTTAGTAACACCTTTAATAAATTCCCAACAATAGAAAATTTCACTTTAAAAAAAGAAGCTGAATCGTATAGTAAAAAAATGGTTGCTAAAGCCAAACTAGAATACTTTTATAAGATTAAAATCACAAATTTTAGAGATTTAGGGAATGCCTGGAAAAGACTCAAAAAGCTACGTAGAGGAGGCATTCCTACTCAAATTAGAGTCCAAAATAATGGTAAATTAACAACTTCAAACAAAGAGACAGCGGAAGCTTTAGCAGATAATTTTTCGAAAAGTAGCCAAACATACACCCTTCCCATTGCAGAACAGGTACGAAGGAAACAAATACTAAAACCTAATAAGTCCACAAATAATTCACATGTTATAAATGCTCCCCTCAATTATGCCGAGCTCGCTATGTCCCTACGTTCAATAAGGAAAGTAAATAAAGCAACAGGAGGGGATCCCATCTCCTACCAGCTTATTAAAAAATTACCCCAATCATTTTTAAATATCCTCCTGCACTTCTACTCCAGGTGTTGGGAGGAGGGAGAGGTCCCACAAGCGTGGAGGGACGCACAGGTGATTGGGATCCTGAAACCTGGGAAACCAAAACAGGATCCCAAGAGCTTTCGTCCTATCTCCCCCTCACCCCTCACCTGGGTAAGGTGTATGAGAGAATCGTTAGAAAACGATTAGAATATTTTCTACAAAAAAATAATACGTTACCCTCATTCCAGGCAGGCTTCAGGAAACATCGAAGCTGCATGGAACAAGTATGCAAGCTAACGTCTCATGTCAGAAAAGCATTTAGTAGAAGAAAAAGAGTCCTAGTGACCTTCTTTGACATTAAGGGAGCCTATGACTCCGTCTGGCATGAGAAACTGCTTCAAAAAGTTAGCGAACTCGGCATAGAGGGGAATCTATTCAATTTTATCAGTTCCTTCCTCCAAAACCGTACTATCACAGTCAAAGTAGGCCAGGCACTGTCCAGGACCTACACGATCGACATGGGAGTCCCTCAGGGTAGCATAATTGCACCTACTCTTTTTAACGTCATGCTGCATGATATGAAGTCGATTCCCCTTAAGGGAACAAGTATTTCCATGTATGCTGACGATATAGCAATCTGGACACAAACGCCTAGACAAATAAACTCTCTAAAAAATGACAAAATTTTTAAACAACACCAACAATACACTACAGATATAGCCACCTACTTAAGAGTGAACGGCTTTGCGCTATCTCTAAACAAATGCCAGTTCATGATATTTACAAATCAAAACATTAAAACCAACGTCTCTCTAGACATATTGGGAACTAAGGTTACCCTCAGTCCACAGGCCACCTTTTTAGGTATTGTACTAACCCCCACCTTATCGTGGGGTGCACACGCCCAGCACTTAGTCAAAAAAGCATCGAGAGCCCTAAACTTTATAAAGATCATCTCTAAAGAACCATGGGCAAAGGATGCCAGACTATTAACTTACTTAACTAGAGCGTTAGTTCGCGGTCGACTGACTTTTGGTATGGAGGTTTTTTACTCCATGCCCAAAACATTCTTTAAAAAGATACAAGCAACAGAAACAAGAGCTCTTAAAATAGCCATGGGTATCCCCCGGTATGCAAATAATAAACTAGTCTATAGGGATGTAGACTGGCTGCCCTTGGATAAATACATGAAATTCTATTGCGCTTGCACCCTAACAAGACTATACTCTAATAAACAGGGCTCCGCAGAAGAGTTTTATGCGGATTACAAAGAAACCTCCAGCATAGTCCAAGGCAGACTAAAATTGGACAAAAACAAAATTAAATATTCTAAGGTAGTCGACCTTTTCGACTATACGAACACACTATTTAAGGAGGCAGGGGTTACAGTGGAGGAGGTGACGGACCAGTCCCAGCAAGTATTCCCACAGTGGGAACTAGAGTCCCCCACGTACGATACCTCTTTACATCTTAAATATTCTAAACATAACAACCCTAACCTTATTTCAGCAGCAGCAAAAGAACAAGTTTATAGTTTTAAAAATCACTTACAAATTTTCACAGACGGTTCTAAAATAAATGGCTGCACAGGATGCGCTTTTACAATCCCATCTCTAAAGATTCTAAAACGTTATAAATTAAATAAGAACACATCAATTTTTAGTGCAGAGCTCTGGGCTATACTGGAGTCCTGTCACTATCTAAACAACCTACCAAATTATCCAAGAAGTGTAGTCTTGTTCACAGACTCTTTATCCTCGATAAAGGCCCTTGAGGGCAATACAAACAAAAGACTAGACATCATTAATGAAATAAGACTCATAATCCATCAACTAAAGTTAAAAGGAATAGAGATTATGCTGTCGTGGATTCCCTCACATGCAGGGGTCTACGGTAATGACCTCGCTGACCGCGAGGCCAAGGCAGCAGCACAAAATAAGGACGGTCCCATCATAAATATTAAACTATCTACAGAAGAAATAAAAACCCAACTGAAATCTGCAACTTCAAAAGAATGGAAAGAACAACTAAAAACGTATGCTGCCTCCAAAGGAGTGGATTTTAACATCGTAAAGAAAGGATTATTCCTCAACGTCCCCTTCCCAGTACAATCTACCATCTTTAGACTAAGAACAAACGCAATTCTCTCCAAATTCAACCCCAGACATTGTCTTTGTGGACAAATTATAGATATAAAACACTTATTCAACTCGTGTACTTTTATTGAGGCGGAGCTGGGGGAGTGCTTGCAGAGAGCAGACACTCTTAAGGTTCCGTTTCAGGAGAAACATATTTTAAATAACAATTCTGAGGGATGGGCCCCTCTGCTGTGGTTAATCGAGGACCTCTCCAAGGCATCCTTTGGCCATCTGTTTTAATCTCTTAACCAAGTTTTAAGGTGTGCAAATGACACCAGTATAAATATTTTATGGTAAAACCGCTACGTAGTAGTCACGCTGCCCATATAAATTTATTGGGATAGCCTAGGGTCCCCCCGCTTAAGGTCCCTGACTACGCCACCCCTCTGCCCTACTCAAGGAGGAGGGGTCCCTCTCCCTCCCTCCCCTTGGTGGGATATTGAGTGAGTCGTATGCTCTCTTTTAAAATTAATGTTTTATAGGTGATTCTGTTTATAAACAGCACCTAATCCCCACCGGATCTCAGCTTGGGGGGGATGGGGGGTGGGAGGGACTTTGTCCCCCCGCCCCTCTTCCCCTCTCGGCCAAATAAAAATCTCCCGTGTACAATAACCCTATTTTTTAAACAAAACAAAAAAACTTTTCCTGGGCTGGGCCATTAGGCGCTGTGGGCTGACAGCCCAGGAATATAAGATAGTATCTTTTAAATTGGTTCAGTGGGGACCAGTCACCTTTTACTCAAATAATAACCTTGTTCTATGGCTTCGGCCTTTATAGGAGTGTAACATTTGTTACAATAAATATTTTTTAAAAATAAAAAGGAATTGTGTTTTGTAAACACAATGTAAATATTTTTTTACATAGACCTTCTTTGAAGTTTTAAAATTTTGTTGTTGTTGTTCTTAAAAAAAAAGGGTGGTCCTGAAATTTTAATCTCAACTTATCCCCCTAAGTTTGCTTAGGAAAATTTCTTTTAAAATAAAGTATTTTATCTCAACAAACTCTTTTAACCGCAGGTTAGACCAGACATGGTGGAACTCAATAAATTATTTATAAAAAATACTCTAAACTAAAAGCAAAAAAATAAATAACTTCTTTTTCTTTAACTGCACTAAAATAAAAACTTTAACTTTATAAAAAGAAATGTCCCACATGGAATTTTCCGAGAGGACGTAAAACAAAGAAAAAAAAAAAAAAAGCTTGTTTTATCTTCTGCATTTGCCAGGACCAATGAAAACGCTTTAAGGTTTGCCGTGCTTGGCTAAATAGTTTGTTGTTGGTTATAAGGCAGAGACTTACAGATTTTTAACATGTGATTTTAAATTTTATACGATGTACACCTGCAGAGTCCTGAGGGGGGAGGGCTACAAAATCTCCCCCGCCCTCGATGTCATACAGGTGGACGTTATGATATTATATTATATTTAAATATATGGCTGGTGGCATGGGAGCCCGAGCACAAGTAAGAGTGGGATAGGATGTTGGTGAGAGAGGTTAACGATTCTTTCTTGACTAGGGCGGGGGGAGGGAGGGAGAGGGACCCCTCCTCCCCACCCCAGACAGAGGAAAGGCGCCGTAAACCGGGGTCCTGCACGGATGCGGAGGGACCCCAGGCGCCATGGCGCAACGCTGAGGCGTGACGGCTACGATGGAAGCCCCCGGAGTTCGGGCCGCGCACCCATCCACGGGGGGGGGAGGTGAGTAAAAAAGGTGCTCAAAAGAGCCAGCACTAATAGTTGTGATACGTGCTGTCTATTAAAAAGGGGGAGGTGGGGGGTATAAGGGAGTGGAGGGTGGTCAGGTGCGCGGACCGCTGTCCGGGGGGACCCCTCCCTCACCTGTGTAAAGAGTGGAGTAGAGTTGAGTTATTAAGTTGTTTTATGTATTTTAATTCAGATTAAAATAGGTGGCCGAAGGAGGCGTTCTTGATTGCCTCCCCGAACCATACCAAGGGGGACCATTCCTGTGGGCCTCTAAATAGGATGGAGTCTTGAGTAAACGGGATATTTAGGGGTTTTAATTTGTCTAAAAAGGTTGATAGTTGGTTTCGGATGTAGTCACAAGGTGTGAAAAGGTGTTCAAGGTCTAGGATGTTGTTACAAATGCAGGGCAGTTCCTTATATTTACAAAAGTAAGATCTGGTTCTTAACCGAAGAATTAAAGATTGTATTTTACGTGGTATTGACAGGAACAGTCCCCCCTGGACAATTTTGGGGTCCCAGGAGTGGGTTTTGGCATATGATTCCAATTCTTTTGCCCACTCCTGGGAGGTCGCTTTTTTTAACATGTTCTTAGTCTCTCCAAAAGAGAGTTTAATAGAAATGGTATTGCCGGAATGACCCAGGGCGGCCGATTTGGCATCTTTGTCCACTAGGTCATTACCGGTTAGACCACAGTGGGACGGGATCCACACCATAAGAACCTGAGTGCCTCTGAGGTGTAAGAGATGTGTAAGATGTAAGATTTCGTTTTTGATTTCTGCTCGGTTGTGACTGTTGCCTTGTAAAGCTTTGAGTGAGGAAAGAGAGTCAGTAAATATGACAATCTGGAATGGAGATATTGGTGAATTATTAATGAAGGCCAGTGCTTCTAGGATGGCCCAGAGTTCGGCCGAAAAGATGGAAATGTTGTTGTTGAGTTGGAAAGATTTAGATATTTTGAGACTTGGAATATTAAACGCGCACCCTATTTTGTTGTAACTTATTAGGGAGCCGTCCGTGTATATTGATAAATACTGTCTGAGATCATATATTTTCTGTTTGGCTGCGGCTGTAAGACGGTTAGGGTCAAGTTCTTTGTTGTAAAGATGATGAAGATTAATATCTATATCGGGTGGATCCCAGTCCCACTGTGGGGGTCTGTGCTGAGGAAAGGCTGCAATGTTATTAAAGGAGATATCTGCTTTATTCATTAGGTCTTGTGTAAAATCGTAGATATTAATAAAAATTTTGTGTTTTTTTGACGTAGCGAAGTATGGGTCGGAGAATGAAGTCATAAATTCATCTTCTGTAAGAATTTTAGTGGCGTAAAGGCGGGTTAGAAGTGAGGCGCAATTTAGTTTAATTAGGTGAGGTAGTGGGATCCAGTCGATGTCCCTATAAATCAGTGATGTTATTGCGAACTTTGGGAGGCCCAGGGCAGTCTTTAGGGCCTTAATTTCAAAGCGTTGAAGGATTGTAAGGTTAGTTTGTGTCAGGGAGTAAAATGCTTCCATGCCATATGTTAATCTGCTTCTTACAAGTGTTCTTACTAAGTATGTTAAAAATTTGGGGTCCTTAGCCCATGGTTGTCTTGCTATGACTTTTATAAAATTTAGTGCTTTGTGTGCTTTTTGAGTCAGATAGTTGATATGGTTATTCCAGGATAAATTGAATGTTAGAAGAACCCCAAGAAATTTAACTGATTGTGCGGGTAGTTTAGGGGTATTATCAATGTTCATAGTGAGGTCATTGACCTTAGTGGTTGAAAAGATTATGAAATCACATTTCTGGGGGGCTACTGTGAATCCATTACTGTGTAAATAGTTGGTTATTTTGTTTGTGTTGGTTTGGTGGATAAGGAGGTGGGGGTCTAAACTATGGTATTTTCCGGGGGGGGTGTTGATGGACCAGATTGCGATGTCATCGGCGTACATTGAGATCTTACAATTATGTAGTTTTAATTTATAAATATCGTGGACCATGATGTTAAAAAGGATGGGAGCTATGATGCTACCCTGGGGCACTCCCATGTCAAGGTGGTGGGACATCGATAGGGATTGACCCACCCTCACTCTTAGGCTCCGGTTATGTAAAAAAGAAAGTATGAAGTTAAATGTGTTGCCCTCAATACCGAGGCTGCTGAGTTTGTCAAGGAGTTTCCCATGCCAGACTGAGTCATAGGCCCCTTTTATATCAAAAAAGGTGGCCATGACTTTTCTGCGACGTGCAAATGACCGTCTGACATGGGAGACAAGTCTGACGACTTGTTCCATACAGTTTCTATGACGGCGAAAGCCTGCCTGAAAGTTGGGGATGATGTTGTTTTTATCTAGGAAATATTCCAGTCTATGTTTTACGATACGCTCGTAAATTTTGCCCAAGTGGGGGGTGAGGGAGATGGGGCGGTAGCTTTTGGGATCCCTTGCCGGTTTTCCTGGCTTCAGGATCCCTACCACCTGTGCCAGGGGTTTGTTAATTTAAGCATTTGGTTAATTTATTAATTTGTGCTTTGTATATGGCAGAGGTTATAGATAATTTAAGTTATGTGTTGATATGATTATTTAAAGCAAAGTAAGGGTGTGTGGGGTGTTTTTTTTAGGGATAAAAGGGGCGAAAGAAATTTCTTGGTGTAAATTTGATTTGTTCTCCGAATCATGTGTATTTAATGCTACTGCTTGAATTATTTGCCTTGTTCTCCGAATCATGTGTATTTAATGCTACTGCTTGAATTATTTGCCTTGTTGTTTGGCTCCGAATCATGTGTATTTAATGCTACTGCTTGAATTGTTTGCCTTGTTCTGTGAATCATGTGTATTTAATGCTACTGCTTGAATTATTTGCTTTGTTCTCCTGAATCATGTGTATTTAATGCTACTGCTTGAATTGTTTGCTTTGTTCTGTGAATCATGTGTATTTAATGCTACTGCTTGAATTATTTGCCTTGTTCTCTGAATCATGTGTATTTAATGCTACTGCTTGAATTGTTTGCTTTGTTCTGTGAATCATGTGTATTTAATGCTACTGCTTGAATTGTTTGCCTTGTTCTGTGAATCATGTGTATTTAATGCTACTGCTTGAATTGTTTGCCTTGTTCTCTGAATCATGTGTATTTAATGCTACTGCTGGAATTATTTGCTTGTTCTCCGAATCATGTGTATTTTATGCTAGCTGTTGATGTTTTGCTTTGTTCTCCGAATCATGTGTATTTAATGCTACTGCTTGAATATTTGCCTTTTCTGTGAATTCATGTTATTTAATGCTACTGCCTTGATTATTTGCCTTGTTCTCCGAATCATGTGTATTTATGCTACTGCTTGAATTGTTTGGCCTTGTTCTCCGAATCATGTGTATTTAATGGCTACTGCTTGAATTTTTGCCTTGTTCTTTGAATGATGTGTATTACTGCTACTGCTAATTATTTGCCTTGTTCGCCAATCTGTGTATTTAATGCTACTGCTTAATTAGTTGCCTTTGTTCTCCGAACATGTTATTTAATGCTACTGCTTGGAATTGATTTTGCTTGTTCTGTGAATCATGTTATTTAATGCTACTGCTTGAATTGTTTGCCTGTCTGTGAATCATGTGTTTTTATGCTACTGCTTGAATTGTGTTGCCTTGTTCTGTGAATCATCGTGTATTTAATGCTACTGCTTTGAATATTTTGCCTTGTTCTGTTGATCAGTTATTTAATGCTACTGCTTGAATTATTTGCTTTTGACAGATTAAGGTTTAGTGGTTGATAATTGGTTTACTTTTCAAATTTCTACTGACTAAGTTTAATTTGAGGTACATTTTTGAATATTTGGCTTATAGTTAAATGTTTGAGTGTATCCGGCTATTTTGGAGTACTTGCCTTTGGCCGTGGTTATGGAAGGGTTATTTAGGAATAGGATTCTAGTCCTTTTGGGGTAAAAGGAAGGTGGATGAACTAGGGAAATATAATTTGATAAGGATGTTTGGAGCAAGGCGACAAGCTATAACTAGTGTTTGTGGATGCTGCTGCATTAATTGAATGTTGATTTTAATGTGAGTTTTAATTTAGATTTGAATAACAACTTTATGCGAGTATGAGCTAGTTATACACTAGTTCAAGTATGCTATTCTTGAGTTTATTCGTTAAGGATGAGGACAATAGGTGATGGTATTTTGTTTCGTTTCTTAGGCCCCGGGTTGCTATACGCCTTGAGGGTCGCAACCTGGGCCGACTACGGTGATGCAGGGAAGAGGATGGCCCTTCTCAGCGGTTGTGTGTGTAAATAGAAACAAATGGCTGTGGCGTGATTTTAAAAAGAAAAGCAACAGAACAAAGAACGCTGTGAACCTTGGATTTGAATATCACTCACCTGACGTTGGGACAGCAACTCTTTTTTTTTGGACACTCTAACATTCCGGACATTGTCGAAGAATGTTGTGATTGGGGTTTACATGTTGACAATGAAAATTTAAAGAAATGGGGTTGGATAGTATTTTGCTTGTTTTTTTATAACCTTACCTAAGGGTGTATTTGTTTTGGTGGCTACTTAATAGTTTGGGTTAGTGGTTGCTGAGTTAATTAGGCGCTTCTTGAGCGAAATTGGTTGGTTGAGTTTGATCAACGGTTTTGGATTATTTGTATAGTCAGATAAACGCTGTCAGTCGGCGGAGGTTTGAGGCGTGACAGTCTTCGTGTAGGTCATAAGACTTGATGGCCACTGGTTATACGGTCTGCTCATGACTCACTCCTTCACCGTCCTGATGGGTAGAACCTAGCTTAAGTTTTGTAGTGATGGCTGGCTTGGGTGGGGCAGGCGAGTAATCCTGTAGCGGATTTAGTGCCGGGCAGTGCACTTCCTTACATGTGGGCTCGTAGTCACACCTGAACCATCACGTTGCGGTTTTTTTGGTTAAGGTCGTGAGAGTGTGGGTTTCTTGGCGAAAGGTGAGGAAAGGTTGATGTTCCTTTTGAGAGATTCCGGGAAGGAGTGTGGGAAAGGGCCGGGGGGGGGGGGGGGGGTATTCTTATTTTGAGAGTTTGTGTTATGATTGTTGAACTGACGTTTAAGCGGGGTTTGTTTCTTCTTTTAAGATTGTTGATTCTCAAGCTGGTTGCAGTTTGAGAGGGTAGGGATCGAGTTTATTATTTCTTATTGATTCTTGTTGGGTTTGTTATTAATAGTATGTTATGTGTTTTTACCGCCGTTTTACTCGTGTTCACATGAATAACTGCCTTCTTACTTGTGTACATTTACAACTCTGGTGTTGTTTTGGGTGTTTTAGTTTTAGTGAGGGTTTAGTTATTTTTATTTCGCTCAGACCCCTCTGTCGTGACATACATTTGTTCTTGACATGATGTGGCTCAAGCGCTTGCAGGGGACAGTGCGCGGAGAGATTGGCCTTAGTCTTCAACGTTGTATTTTTCTTGAATACTGGGTGATGCAAGGTGCCTGCCTCCAGTCAGTCAGGACCACACCAGCGTAAGGGATGCCGATAAAGCATTGTAGGGCCAGTGTTATGTTGTTTCAGCCTCCTTCATGACAATTGGACTACAGCCGA
>JAGGCT020003473.1:0-12500 GCA_017654935.2 Phymorhynchus buccinoides
AATGAGTAAAGAAAATAGTCAGGCTACCACATCACCCTTTTGACACCGGTTGTTACAATTGATACAGAAAAATAGCACCCCACATCTCACTCTTGCTAATACATTGTCATACATACTCTTGGCACAATTAATAATTTTCCAGAAATGACCATGCTTTAGCAAAATAGCCATAACATAGATCCTTTGACAGAATCAAAAGCCTTTTTCAACATCTATAAATTAGATGTTAGAGAAAATTGCTTCTGTAGGACTGCCGGTATTATAAAATTTATAATTTTCCAGAAATACCATGTTTTAACAAAATAGGCCATAACATAGATCTGTTAACAGAATCAAAAGCCTTTTCAACATCTACAAATTAGATGTTAAATAAAAATTGCTTCTGTATGACTGCTGGTTAGATAAAAATTGCTTCTGTATGACTGCCAGTAGTGTGAAAATGTGATCTACAGTTGAGTAACCACGCTTAAAGCCAGCTTGAAATTCATCTGTTATATTATTAGTTTCAACCCATTCTTGAAGTCAGGAATTAATAATGGTACTATACAGTTTACTAGTTATGTCACAAATTGATATGCCTCTATAATTGTTAGAATCGTTAGTGTTACTTTTTTTTTTATAGAGAGGCATAACAATCGACTCACACCAATTGATTAGGGAAAATACCATTATCAAACAAAACATTAAAAAACAAGTCACAAGGAAATTTAATATACGATGACAATCAACAACATTTTTTAACAACTCCCCAATATGGAGAGCAGCACTGCGACTGACGTAATCATTATGGACTTCGAGAAGGCGTTCGACAAGGTGAATCACAGCTTGCTACTCCACAAGCTAGACCACTACGAGGTCAGAGGAAATGTCAACAGCTGGATTGCAAGCTTCCTCAGAGACCGAAAGCAAGCGTGTGGTGTATTGACGCGCGCAAGCGTGGTGGTTGACGGCGCTCAGTCTGGCTACGTGGAGGTGAAGTTTGGTGTGCCCCAGGGGACAGTCCTGGGACCTTGCCTCTTTCTGACCTACATCACGCGACCTCCCTATGCAGAATCTCTTCTCCTTCTCGCCTGTTTGCTGACGGCACAGCTCTATGCTGCTTCATTACCTGCACATGACGACCCGGTCAAACTCCAATAGGACCTCAGGAAGTTGGAAGACTGGGAAGGAGAATGGGACATGGCGTTCCATCCCGCCAAACACAGCCAGCTGCCTTTGACGGGAAGCAACAAGCGCTGATGGCTCCACCGAGCTACCCTCCCCTTTTCCACAGTCTCCACAACAGCATCCTCGAAAGAGTGCCCTCAACAAAATACCTCGGGGTCACACAGCAACTCTTTGTGATCTCAACTTTCATGGGGAGCCCACATCACACTCACCTCCGCCAAAGCCAACAGAGCTCTAGGCTTCTTAAGAAGAAACCTGAAGGTGTGTTCCACGGCTACCAAGGAGTTAGCCAACAAAGCCATGGTCAGGCCCATTCTTGAATATCATGCAAGCGCAGCATGGGACCCACACACCGACAGGCAGATATCTGACCTAGAGAAGGTCCAACGCAGGGCGGCAAGATACGTGCTAAACAGACACAGAAATACTTCCAATGTCAGCATCATGCTCCACCAGCTACAATGGCCATCTCACGCTGAGCGCCGCCGCAATTCTAGGCTATCCATGATTTACAAGATCACAAATGGACTGGCCTGTGTGAAGTGCAACGCCCTCAAACCTCTGCCCCTCAGTAGCACAAGACAAAACCACAACAAGCAGTTCCAAAGAATCCCCGCCAGAACCGACTACCGCAACAACTCTTTCTTCCCCCGAACCGTCCGTGACGGGAACTCCCTACCATCAGAGACAGTCCAGTCCCCCAAGCTCAGCTCCTTCATCTCGAAGGTGCTGAAGCTCCCTGACTAAAAGCACGACTACCCCCCTGTGGCGGCACGGATTGTCTCCGTTTTGCACGGATTGTCCACCTGTGTCGACCCTTACTGTGGGGCACGGATTGTCTCCAGTGCCAGTTTTCTTTCTCTTATTTTTCTGTCACTTTCTCTTTGTCACTGTCTCTCTCTGTCTTTCTCCGTGTCCCTCTGTTTCTGTTTCTCCATGCAAGCGTGCCTGCGTGAGTGTGCGTACACGCGCATGTGTGTGTGTGTGTGGTGTGTGTGTGTGTGTGTGTGTGGTGTGTTGTGTGTGTGTGTGTGTGTGTGTGTTTGTGTGTGTGTGTGTGTGTGTGTGTGTGTGTGTGTTGTGTGGGTGGTGTGTGTGTGTGTGTTGTGTGGTGTGTGTTTGTGTGTTTGTGTGAATGTGTGTGTGTGTGTGTGTGTGTTTGTGTGGTGTGTGTGTGTTTTTTTGTGTTGTGTGTGTGTGTGTGCATGTGTGTGTGTGTTGTGTGTGTGTGTGTTTGTGTGTGTGTGTGTGTGGTGTTGTGTCGAATGAGGATGTGGTGTGTGTGTGTGTGTAATGTGTGTGTGTGTGTGTGTGTGTGTGTGTGGTGTGTGGGTGCGTGTGCGTGTGCGTGTGTGCGTGCCAATGTGCATGCGTGCGTGCGTGTGCGCGCGCAGTGTGCGTGCGTGTTGTGTGTGTGTGTGTGTCCCTTTATATGAGCACTCTCTCTCTATCTCTCTCCTCTCTCTCTCTTCTCTCCTCTCCTATCCTCTCATCTCTCTCTCCTCTCTCGTCTTTTTTTTTTTTTCCTTGCGTCCCCCCCTCTCTCTCTCTCTCTCTCTCTTGTTATTCCTACTAAGCTTCAGGCAATTATAATAACTTTTGAAAGACTTATGGTGATCTTAGTCTCTGATCGTGGTCAAAATTTTGATTTTTCAGTGGATTTGGATATGTGTTTCCTCTTTTAAAAAAAACACAAGTAAGCATGGTGATGTACCTTAATTGTTTATAATGTGACAAGAACACATTAAACATTATTCCTGCAAAATATCAGAGAATTGTCATTACATTTGACGGACTTATGATGATTGTAGTCTCTGCTGGAGGTTAAAATATTGATTTCCGGTTGGGTGTTAAATAAGTCTTTCTTTTTTTATTTTAAAAAAATAAGCATGGCGGCATACCATGCTTTTTGCTTTGTATGTCAGAAACATGTATTGCATGGAGAAACCGAAATCATCGGCCTCATTTTCCATCAATCATTAAAATTTTAAAATGTCTCAAATTCTGTGGCTTTGCCTGCCCTGCTCTCATGGTGACCTCAGTTTCGGTTTCCAATCCAGTCTATGCCTTGGTGCGTTCGGGTCAAAGTCATGGGGATCAGTGTGTGTTCTGGGGAGCTGTCGGTGGACGGTCGTGGTGGCGCCCTCGGAGGAGGAGGAGGACCTCACTCACGCTGGCTACGCGACTAAGAGATTAGTGTCGTCAGTAGGGGGCTTAGTAGGTGGTGTCCTGCGAACAGGCTCCACTGAACTCCACCGAAGTGACTCAGCAGCAGTGCAGTGTCTCCTCGGTTGGTTGCCTCCTGACGGCCTAACATAGATTCGCCCCCCTTGGACTGCTGGTCTCGGTTTCTTTCTGCGACTTGAACAAACCCGGATGTAGCGGCGAATTGGGATTCGGAATGAGCGACGTGGGAGCAACGCCACTGTACGACCCAGAAGATGGGACAGCAACAAACAAACAAAAAGAAACAGAGGGACAGAGAGAAGACAGGAGAGAGACAGTGACAAAGAGAAAGTGACAGAAAAATAAGAGAAAGAAAGCTTGCACTGGAGACAATCCGTGCTGTAAGGGTCGACACAGGTGGACAATCCGTGCAGCGGAGACAATCCATGCCGCCTAAGACTGCACGGATTGTCTCCACTGCATGGATTGTCTCCGAGGAGGCAATCCGTGCCGTCGTAGGGCGGCCCGGATTGTCTCTGCTGCATGGATTGTCTCAGAGGACAATTTGGCAGCGGAGACAATCCGTGCCGCCACACCCCCACACACACCCCTTTTTTTTCCCGTGTGCGGCTGGGTGTTCTCTGACTAGCCAGGGGTGCTCGGTCGTGCACGTCTAAACTTTCTATTTTTGTTTTTGTTTTTCCTGAGCTGCATAATTCTTTGAACCCCAGTACATGTCAGTAATTGCCGGTTACGACAGGTGGACATTATTGGCAGAAGAAGAAGAATAACCCCATCAATACCAGCTGATTTCCGAGACTTCCATTTTTTTTAGCGCAAAAATAACTTCTTCTTCCGATATTGGTCTGTTAAAATATAAGGACTCATCTTCCTAGTCTCATCTGTTCCAGATATCAGAGATTGTAGGGGGGGGGAAGAGGCGAACTGAGGGAGATGCCCGGGGGGGAGAGGAGGAGGGAAGAGGAGATGGGAGAGGGGGGGAGGAGAGAGATAGAGAAAGAAAGAGAAAGAGAGAGAGAGAGAGAGGAGAGAGAGCAGAGAGAGAGAGAGAGAGAGATGCTTTCTGACAGGTGCATAAAATGAATAGTACAGAGAATGAAGAAAACAGGCTCTGGTCTTTTTACACCCTTCAGGTTAGAGGCGTAGCATCGACAACAAGAAAACAACAGGCTTGAAGATGACCCTGTCTACGTCCACTTACCGGTCAGCTAGCAGTCCGGAGAACAAGGGCCATTCTGAGAAGAACACTTGGGATGACTTTATCCGACCTTACAGAACTGTAGCTATTTCCATCAAGAGCTTCGGTGATCCCGTCGTCTTTGCTTTCGGGTGTTTTGGGAATGTGATGATCATTATGATCATGTCCCGCCATCCTCCGTCCACTTATAAAGTTTCCTTCACTCTGTTGACTGTGTCTGATCAGTTAGTGCTCCTAACGGGTCAATTGGATCGGTTGATGAACTTTAGATATAACTCCTTTCAGTGCAAAGTGAATAAACTGATACTTCACACAGCATCACCAGTGTCTTCATGGATGCTGGTGTCACTCACCATGCTCAGAGTTGCTTCTGTGCTGTGGCCACTTCGTGTCGGTGCTGTGTGGACCAAGAAAAAGTCACTAATCACTGCTGGTTTATTGGTCGCCGTCTTCTTTGCGATGAATTGTCACGTTCTTAAAAGCTACTATGTCGAAAAAAATGGAAACTGCTGGCTATACAGAAATAGACAAGAGCCATTTATTTGGACACGCCAATTACTAATTCGTGTCTTCCCTTCCATATTGTTGATGATCAGCGACAGTGTTCTGGTGTGGTCACTTGTCAGATCTGTTATAATAAACAAGCATCTTTCAACCCAACAACAACAAGCCAGCCAGGATTCCAGACAACAGAAAGTGTCTTCACTGACTGTAACCTTGATTGCTGCCAGTGTTGGCTTTGTCCTGCTCACGACACCTCTCACGGTATGCTTTATAGTGGAGAAACACGTGGACTGGAGTGACCCCGTTGAAAACGGTCAGCAGTGGATTTTATGGAATGCCAGCTGGTTCTTGTGGTACTCCAACAGCTCTGTCAACTTCTACCTGTACTGTGTCACTGATCACAAGTTTAGGGCAGAGGTTAGAACAACGGTTCGACAGTTTCTCGGTCTATGTCATAAGCCTAAAATGATTAGACCTAATTCATTGACAACGAAACCTGATATTGTCAAACCAGGAAACGAATAATAAACGCTCTGGTGTTGGTCTCTTCAGTGGAGCAACAGGTTGCGAGAACTTGAGGGGCTTAGAGCTTGGTCTGAAAGAAGGTGAAAGAGGAGCAAACCCAACATTTTGGAAAGAAAATATCAATTTTCAAAAATGGAACATTCTGTCAAATTTCTATTGCGTCAAGAGGAACATTCACAGTCCATCTCTCTCTCTCTCTCTCTCTCTCCTCTCTACTCTCTCTCTCTCCTCTCTCTCTCTCTCTCTCCTCTCTCTCTCTCTCTCTCTCTCTCTCTCTCTCTCTCTCTCTCTACTCTCTCTCTCTTCTCTCTATCTCTCTCTCTCTCTCTCTCTCTCTCTCTCTCTCTCTCTCGCACACAATCTCTCTCTCTCTCTCTCTCTCATCCTCTCTCTCTCTCTCTCCAGTCTAGTTCTCTTTGTCTCTATCTCTCTCCATGTCTCTCTATCTCTGTCTCTCTCTCTGGATATATATATTACGTCTCTCTGTCCTATGTCTGTCTGTCTCTCTTGTCTCTATGTCTGTCTCTCTCTCTCTCGCTCTCTCTCTCTCTGTCTCTCTCTCTCCATCACTACCTCCTCTCTCTCCTCTCTCTCTCGTCTCCTCTCTCTCCTCTCTCTCTCTCTCTCTCTCTCTCTCTCTCTCTCTCTCTCTCTCTCTCTCTCGCTCCTCTCTCTCTCTCTCCTCTCTCTCTCTCTCTCTCTCTCTCTCTCTCTCTCTCATTTTGGCTCACTCGTGTCAACGACACGAAAGTGAGTCTATGTTCTGCATGGTGTGAGAATGTGGAGGACTAGCTGTGTGCACCCTCCTTCTGGCTAGTCCAGATTTTAGAGGTTTCCCTAATTAGAACACACACACTTTGATATTCTTTCAAACCAAACGGTTATGGCACCAGTCCAGGTCGACTGGTGTATATTAAAAATAGCGCCCTCGGTGAACTCTCAGGCATCTTCAACTTTCGACATTTGAGTGTCTTTGATTTGCTCCCCCTTCGCCAAAGCTTCACATAAAATAATAGGAAAAAGTCACAAGGGACTAAGTCGGAAAACTAGGTGGATAGGAGACCAACTGAACTCTGCTAAAGTCTGTTTTCTGGCAAAATGTCTCAAGTAAATGAAAGTGATGATGTCAGTAAACGTAATGAGAGTGATGATATTCGTTCTCACGATGAAAGTGATGATGGAAACACATAAATGCGGAGAAAAAAAAACAACAACTTGTGAAACCTACTTGCTTGTTGTTGTTTTTTAGTTTAAGCCACTGTCTTTGTGTATTCGTTGTTTTTTCTGTTTTCTGTTTTTTTTTGTTTTGTTTTGAAAAATAGTACGTAGTTTGTATGGGATACTTTTAGTTTAAATTTCATTTCTTAGATTATTAAGTCTTTTTGTTGTGAATTTTATTTCCTAGATTATTAAGTCTTTTTGTTGTTATTCATATTTGAATGTATGTTTTTCTTATTTTCTTTTTTGACTCACCAGTGTCTGCCATTGTGTTTGTTGTTATCTATGTATTAGCTTAAAAGCCCCCCTGGGGCCAAAGTTCAAATAAAAACTGTTTTCCAAACTGTTCCAAACTGCTAGAACAGTTAAAAAAAATCAAGATGACTATTTGTTAGAGAAATGTTGCTACTGCTCTGTTTTCTGTTAAAATTTACTTATGATTTCTTATCCAGAACATACAAAGGCTATTTATTGTTTTGTTTGTTTTTTTTTATCATACTGACAGCTAAATGTTTTATCCATCAGTCACGATGTCCTAGATGCCAGCTGACTTCTCGACATCAAATATGTTGTGTGGTTTGTGTGCTTTATTCAACCATACCCCTTCACTGCTCTTAAGTAAACTAGTGGGGCACTCAACGGTCATAACGTTTCCACATACCCAGGTGTTCTAGAGAGATTTTGATTTTATCAAGGCTTCCTGATGAAATGCTCATTGTGTTTTCCATCTCATCAGCACTAATCCAGAGATCATTTCCTCCAAGAAGCTTTGCACTGGCTATGGTTTTAACAATCACAACAGTCACTTGATGATTGTAACGGTCACTTTCTTCTAACGTTCTTCTGCTTAACTAAAACTTCTTGAGCCAGTTGTAAACTTTTATATGTGACCGTGCAAGGTCTGAAAAAAAACAATTTATAAACATCTATAATACGGTTTCTATATAAATTTATCCTTGAAATTGTTCATAGTGTTGGCTGATGTAATACATTTTAATCATTTCTTCTTTCCACAACACAAAATTTACCTTCTACTGACGGTTTCATCCACTCCTGTGGACTTCTTCAGAGTGATTCCATGGGTTGATGATAACAATCATCTCTGTATGCCTTTTTTCTTTGTGAGGTCCCCCACGCACGTGACAGAAAGATCTCGTGTTTTATCCAATCTGTGTCAGAGCGGTGAACTAGCACGTTGAGTGACAAAACTTCATCTCAGTGAGATGATCGGGTGTTCATGACGCCAATCTTACTGTCGGGGATTTAGGACCCACTTTTGCGCCAAATCGCCCTGAACCATGCACAACACCACCTGGAAGAAGTCCTGTCCATATTCAGGGTACCCCAAGTGGATATGGAATAAACACTGGGAGCAAGGAGATCATTCCCCAGCCCTCTAACCAACGCCAGACCCGCCGCCGCGGACAATTGTCTCCATCCCGTATGTCCGGGGCACGACAGAGGCTTTAAGCCGTCAGATCAGGAAGTGCAGGGTCTCTGTCAACAGCAAGCCATGCTATTCCACCCGCAGCACGCCTGTGGCCCCCGTGCCCCAAAGCCGACAAGCTCGATCAGTTCGGGGTCATCTACCACATTGATTGCGAGAACTGTCCACAAGGGGGTGTCTATCGGAGAGACAGAAAGAAGGCCTCAGAAAGAGAGTCGCAGAACACAAACGGGAGTCTTCACCAGTTTGCAGTCCCACATGGCCAACTACAACCACCGGTTCCCCCCCGACAACATCACTGTGCTGGACGGAGACAGCAGATGGTTCCAGAGAGGGGTGAAAGAGGCCAATACAACATCGTGGCCGCCAAGACCACGCTGAACCGGGACTGTGGGAGACATATCCTGCCCTCGGCATATTCTTCCCTTGTCCAGTCATGCGACGTGGGTGCAGCCTTGAGCTGTAGGCTTACTCACGATCGCGTGCACTGAACCGCCAGTGACCTCCCAGCAGACGACGCTGATGACGGGAGCGAGACGCCCCCGAAAGCTTCGAAGTAAGCTTATTTATTTTGCTTGAGTGTCTATGGCTAAAATTCTTCTAATAAAAGAAATGTTGATTGATTTTCGCAAAGACCCACTTCCTGTTCTGATGCTTGTGGTTGATTGTGAGCATCAGAACAGGAAGTGGGTCTGTGTGAAAATCAATCAACATATGTTTTGTTTTTACGACATTCAAATCCGTATAGGGGAAGACGGGGTAAACGGCGCATGGGCGGGTAAGAAAGCCCACCCCAATTATCTCATGAAATGAAGCAAATTTCAGCCTCAATTTGCCCATGAGACGAGCGTTAAACATTAACGCTCGTCTCATTGGCAAAATAAGACTGAAATTTTCTTCATTTCATGAGATAATTGGGGTGGGGCTTCTTAGGCCCGCCCATGCGCTTTTTACCCCGTCTTCCCCTACAGTGGGGTAAATTTAACTCAAAACTGGATAAATTGAAATATCGGTTAACGCACAAGAATTTGTTTGAACAGACGAAAACCTCTTTTTTATTATTCAATGCTTAATACAAATAATGGCTAATGCACACACAAAAAGACATTGTCCCGTGAATTTCGTGTTACGAGTACTCCATAATTGTTGTTTTTACACCAAGGACAAAACTTCACCATTATTTCTATAGCTGCATGTTCTCTCTTACAATTGGATGTTCCCTGATGAGCAAAAGATCGTCAGTTATTGATTGTAGTCCTCCAAGAAGGGATGGCAACAGAGGCAATGGTTCTGTGTCGTTTGTTCTATGTTTTGTTCGCTTGTCTGTCAGTGTGTGCGATACATTGTGAAACAGAGTAGGGGAAGACGGGGTAAAAAAAAAAAAAGCCCATGGGCGGGTAAGTAGCCCGTGCCAATTATCTCATGAAATAAAGAAAATTCAGTCAAATTTGCCCATGAGAAGAATGCTAGACATTAATTAACGCTCGTCTCATGGGCAAAAATAGACTGAAAATTGGCTTCATTTCATGAGAATAATTGGGGTGGGCTTCTTACCCGCCAATGCGCTTTTTACCCCGTCTTCCCCTACAAGAGATTTTCGTCAAAATTTCTTATTATGAGTTATTGTCTGACGCTGAAGTGTCTCGTCAGATAGCCATTATTTTATTCATCTTGGCCTTTGACCATGTATGTGTCATTTGCTTGTCTTGAACATATATAATTATTTCAATCGTACATCTACAGTCCTTATTTGGTACGTTGCTATACTCCATCTACAGGTGATGCCAAATATTTTCATGCCCCTGAAAACCTCAACCTTGACCTTACATCTTGCTGTTTGTTTGTAGGTGATGTTGATAGTTGATACGAAGTATTCATGCCCCTGAAAAACCTCGACCTTGATCTTAGACCTTGTTGTTTCTTTGTAGGTGATGTTGATAGGTGATGCCGAAATATTACTAATGTCCTTGAAAATTTCCGACCTTGGTCTTAGACCTTGCTGTTGTGTTTGTAGGGTGAGGTTGATTAGATGATTCCCAAATGTTAATGTCCTTGAAAACTCGACCTTGACCTGAGACCTTGCTATTTGTTTGTAGGTGATGTTGATAGATGATTCCAAATGTCTCTATCGTCCTTGAAAACCTCGACCTTAGACCTTGCTGTTTGTTTGTTCGTATGTCCAGGTCAGTGTCCCAAGAAAACAGCTTCACAAGTTACAGTCACGTGTTTTATATCTTTTCCAGTAACAGTTATTGTGCATGGTGGAGAAGTGGGGTGGGGGGTTGTGACTGATGAAGACATACACGAAGATTTTTGAGCGGGGGAAATGGCGCAGTTCTCTAAATGGCGCAGTTCAAGATAAATGCGTATGTGCACGCATGTGCGGCCCCCCCCACCCACGAACACACACCACACACACTACAACCACACACACACACACACACACACACACACACACACACACACACACACACACAAACACAAACACACAACACAAACACACACCACACACACACACAACACACACACACACACACACACACACGTGTGCGCGATCACACGCCACATAACACACACACACACACACACAGCACACACACACACACACACACACACAACCACACACACACACACACACAGTGTGCACGCTCACTACACACTAGAGAGAGAGAGAGAGAGAGAGAGAGAGAGAGATGAGAGAGAGAGAGAGAGTAGAGAGAGAGAGAGAGAGAGAGAGAGAGAGAGAGGGAGACAGTAGAAAGGGAGAGACAGAGAGAGAGGCTTTGGCTCGTGATCAGCTCGCTGTCTGTTATTTTTACAGACACCAGCTGACATGGAGCACACAGACAGCTGACATGGAGCATACAGACAGCTGACATGGAGCACACAGACAGCTGACATGGAGCACAATACAAGCTGACATGGAGCACACAGACAGCTGACATGGAGCACAATACAAGCTGGCATGGAGCACACAGACAGCTGACATGGAGCACACAGACACTGAATGGAACACACATAAGCTGACATGGAGCACACAGACAGCTGACATGGAGCACACAGACAAAGCTGACATGGAGCACACAGACAGCTGACATGGAGCACACCGACAGCTGACATGGAGCACACCGACAGCTGACATGGAGCACACAGACAGCTGGCAATGGACACACACATGGATACAGCTGACATGGAGCACACAGACAGCTGACATGGAGCACACAGACAGCTGACATGGAGCACACCGACAGCACTAGACTGCTAACATGGAGCACACAGAGACACACGGAGACAGCTGACATGGAGCACACAGACAAAGCTGGCATGGAGCACACAGACAGCTGACATGGAGCACACAGACAGCTGACATGGAGCACACAGACAGCTGATATGGAGCACACATACAGACAGCTGAAATGGAGCACACAGACAGCTGACATGGGGCACACCGACAGCTGACATGGAGCACAGAGACAGCTGACATGGAGCACACAGACAGCTGACAGGAGCACATATTTCTATCCAGTGCATCTATCGCGGTTCCATCAGGCACCAGTAGGGTGTTTCTTGTACTCATGGAGAGGAAATGAATTGAGCGTTTGGCACCAGAACCACTGCACAGCTGAATGGCGCCCAGCAGTTCTCATATTCAGACACAGAACGAGAAGGTAAAACGATCAACGTTGATGACGCGATCCACACAGCCATCCAAAGACGCCAGTGGACAACGCTCTTCTGGCTGAGGACTGGTTGACGATAACGTTGATGACGCGATCCACCAGCCATCCTAAGACGCCAGTGAACAACGCTCCTGCTGGCTGAGGACCTCGTTCATTGCAGACTTTACTGAGCCACCGAAACCGGACTGATGATTAGAATATCCGCACTGTATTAAATGTGGTTCAGGACCCCAGACCCCAGAAAACATTCCACAACGCTGCCCAGCCCACGATGAATGTCCATGGGATTCAGGACCCCAGACCAGAGACAACATTTCACAGAGGCACTGGTGTGTGGGTGGGTGTTCGCGCGCGGGGGCGCGCGCGTGTCGTGCGTTTTTGTTTGTTTGTGTGGTGTGTGTGTGTGGCGTGTGCGTGGCGCGTGTGAGTGCGTGCGTGCGTGTGTCTATGTGTATGTGCGTGTGCGTGTGTGCATGCATGGTGAGGATGTGTGTGTGTGTCTGTTGTCTGTGTCTGTGTGTCAGTGTGTGGTGATGTGTGTGTCATGTGTGTATGGTCTGTTGTGTGTGTGTGG
>JAGGCT020003474.1:0-13699 GCA_017654935.2 Phymorhynchus buccinoides
CCTGCGGGTCACAGACTGCAGGCCGCTCCACACCTGCCTGGGGTTGCCGGAGGCAAGTGGTTCTCAACCCTGTCCCTGAATCGGCCCCTGTCAGCCAGCATCGTCTTCCTCGTCTCCTTCTGCAGGCGTTTCACCTCGGCCTTGTCCCCGTCCTGGAAGGCCTGCTGTCGCTGCTTGATGACGCCGGGCAGCTCTCTGGACACCCAGGGCTTGTAGTTGGGGTAGGTCTTCACCTCCTTGCTGGGCACCAGCATGTCAATGCAAAAGTTGATATAGGAGGTTACGCTGGGGGAAAAACCGGTTTGAACTGAAAAACCGGTGCTAAGCTTTCGCGGTTCGAAAAACCGTTTTGAGTTGTTGTGAACCGGTTTTTTAACTGCAAACTTAAAGTAAGTTTTTCTTAGCATAATGCAACAATGAATATCTCAGCGCAGAGCAGAATGGGTGTTTGCAAACAAAGACTAGCTGTTTCTAGCTTGTGGTGGTGTATGACTTTGACTAACATTGTAACGTGCAACTATGGCTGATGGTTACAATACGGTGCCGAACGCGAAGGACAAGTCAGACATTTGGAGGCATTTTCTTCTGAAGAAACGAAAGAGTGATGGAGTAATTGTAGAAAACATTGCTTTGTGCTTGCAATATGGCATTGCGATCAATCGGGATGGTGGGACACCACACATGACTAATCAGCAAGAGAACATGTGAATGAAACACATATTAATCAATGTCTTTTAAGTTTATTTAATTTTTATACATTGTTATGCTAAGAAGATGAGCAAACATGTTCGAAAATATTTTGATCTGCACACACACACACACACTTTTCACACAGGTCCACTTTTGTTTAGCCATAAAGTATTAAGAAACCCTGGAGGGTTTTAAGTAAAATCGTTATGAAATAGGCGCAGACAAAAGTCTGATGGTAGGCCTGAAAAGATAGTGGTAGAGGTAAGTTGGTTGGTGCTAGAGTTTTACTTTAACAGAATGCGTAATATATGAAGGGATTGACTCATGGCCAGACGCGCCATGCCAGGAATCAGCCTTGGGGCATCACCTCAAAGGGTCTTGGGGCATCACCTCAAAGGGTCTTGGGGCATCACCTCAAAGGGTCTTGTTGGAGCGTGTCCCATGTCTCATGTCTGCCACGCGTTGCCTGACGGTGAACTGAACTGACCCTTTTCTTAATCTGGGGCCTAGCAAGCCTTCTAGGAGTGGGCAGGCTGAAATGGGGGGGGGTGAGGTGTGCGTGTGCGTGTGTGTGTGTGTTTGTGTGTGCGTTGTGTTGTGTGTGCACGCGGTTTTTTAAGCAAACAAAGAAATCAGGCTCTAGCCTGAGTGCCTGACCTGGATGCTACGCCCCTGCTTTAGGTCCCGGACTGAACCTGGTCATGACGTCACAATCCTCTGGTTATGTCACCATGGCAAACAGAAGTGAACTCGACAGGGAACAGCTTGCACAGGTCATACCCGTACCAGCTGGACATTTTCTCATGGTCAGTTTTAAACGGCTGGTGACGGACCACCGTGTGGAGTTATATCGCGGTCAGGGCACTCCCCCAAACCTGCTCCAGTTTGAAAGAGTGTGGAGTCATGAAGATGCAGAGTCTGATGCAGCTCGCATGTTCCGTGCTGGCCATCATGACAACTTCATTCTCCAGGCTGCCAACGATCGCTACAAAGGCGGCACGCAGTCGCACAACAACGGCGACCAACTACCGGATGACTATCGACGTTTTCAGTTTTTCTTTTCTTTGTTCTTTCACAACAACAAACCCAAAACAGTGAACGAGTTCACGTGGAACTGCTCAGTGGAGAACTACTCCAGCTTTCAGCCTCACGTTGACTGTAACCTGAGGACAGAGTGTGACGATGGACGAGATGAGCATGAACACTGTCCTTTCAGCAGTGACGAATGTCAGGGTCTGGTGGCTATGTGTGGACGATGCTACCAATTTGGAAGGCCTCTGCAGAACAACGATCAAAATGATGAGCATTGCGAAACGAGTGATGAGGATTATGAAACAAGTGACGATTATTGTGAAATACATGGAGGGGTTGTTGGTTTTCCAATATGTCAGTATGATCCATACGGCATTCTTGTGAAAAAAGCACGTCGATTTTGGAGGTTCATAGGATACTACAATGGCATAACACATTTCCATGTTTTACAACCCGTGATGTACAAATACACAGCTCAAAGTGGTGACAGAACTGTCCTTTTTCATCATTTCAGTAAAACAGACACTATTACTTTTCGTTATCGTCAGTTAGTTTATGTAGTTGACATTCAAACAATGAACATACATTCTGTTAGCAGACGCACGTATGGGGCAATCTGTGAAAGCAGGACCAACGTGACTAAAGACTATCTCCACAACATGATCTCCTTGGCCAGCGCTCCAAAACTACTAACGGACAAACACTATAGTTTTACCGAGTGTCGGGATGATGATGCCACTTTCAAACATTTATTATGTGGTTCCAACAGACATGTACTGTGCCCAAAACAATCCATATTCAATTGTAACTCATCTGATCAAGCGTTGTCTTTAAAACTTCTGAATACCCCAGAACACAGTATTTATTCACTTCCAGCATTTTCATGTGGTAATAACGCTTTAATCACTCTGTCCTATTCTTTGGTGTGTGATTTTATATCTGACTGTCCAGACTCCAGCGATGAATCCTTCTGTCAGTATCCTGTTTGTAGCCAGTCCTCTTTCACGTGTTCCAATGGTCAGTGCGTCTCCTACAGCAAGGTGTGTGAGGGCATTCCACAGTGCAGGGACGAATCAGACAAATCAAAGTGTATTACAGAAGAAAAGATCAAACGTACACGTGTTCCTTCTCCTGCCTTAATAAATTTTGACGGGTTCATACAATTCGAGGTAACACCTATGAATGTTAATGACTCCTGTCCAGATAGTCACTACCACTGTCCTGGTGAGTTCAACGACTGTCTGCCCATCTACACGCGGTGCAATGGGGTGCATGACTGTATTGGACATGAAGACGAACAGTGGTGTGAGGAGATCACATGTCCAGGACTTCTCCAGTGCAGGTATTCCTCTGTGTGTGTACACAGTGATCACATCTGTGATGGCTACCCTCACTGTCCACAGCATGACGATGAATCATGGTGTAGTATGACCTGTCCAGTCAGCAGTTGCCTTTGTCAGGCTCATTCATTCCTCTGCTTCAAGCCATTTAATGCAAAACTCTTCTCTAACCTCCACTCTTTGGATGCCTCTGGTTCAGGGATGACACTTTCTGATGTCAGTGAAAATGTTTATCTCATTCATTTGGTTCTTCCACACTGCGGTCTGACAAATCTGCCTAAACTGAAATGGTTAAGCCTGAGATTCATCGATCTAAGTGACAACAGATTGGATCATGTCAACATCAGTTCTATTGCGAGGTTACAAAATCTGCAAGCTCTTTCCTTGTCTAAGAACCCTCTTACATCTTTCAGCGCAGATCCTTCCTTAGATGCCCTGACCTCAGTGCTACTGTCAGCAGACCTGTCATATACAAAAATCCAAGTGTTTGATTCTGAAGTATGGGCAATGTTTGCTCATTTACAGAAACTGAATTTAACATTTACGGACATCCACACTATCGGCCCTAACGGTTTTAAGTACATTCCATATCTGACAGATCTCTATTTAGAAGGCAGTCCTGTCGAAACGTTTCATTCAGATGTTTTTAAAGACCTTTCTCATCTACGTCACATTTCAACACATAATTATAAACTATGCTGTAAACAAATTCTTCCCAATGGTTTTGATGGATCTTGTGTTGCTCCTAAAGATGAAATCTCGTCATGTGAAGATCTGCTGCAGTCATGGACCTACCGTGGGTTTCTGTGGCTGATGGCCTGTCTGGCCATATCTGGTAACGTCTTCTGTTTCTGTGCACGTGTGTTTGTGAAACGAATAACATCATCCAGCGGTTTCACCATATTTGTTATCCACCTGACCATGTCTGACTTTATGATGGGTCTTTACATGACTGTTATAGGAGTGGCTGATGAACACTACCGTGGTAGATATCTTTATCAGGATGACTCCTGGAAAAGCAGTGTGACCTGTAAGATATCTGGCTTTCTCTCTCTGCTGTCCAGTGAAGTGTCAGCTTTGTTGATCTGCCTGATCACTTTGGATCGTTTCATTGTCCTCTGCTTTCCGTTCAGCACATGGCGATTTACAAAAATATCTGCAATCATGGTTTGTCTGTTGGTCTGGCTGGTTGGCTGGTTTCTGGCCTTGTTGCCCTTGCTTCCTGTGACTTCACACTGGGAGTTCTATGGCCAGACAGGGATCTGTATTCCACTGCCTGTCATGAGGAAAGAGTTCAAAGGACAAATCTATTCTGTTAGTGTTATGATTATTCTTAATTTTGTTCTATTTCTATTCATATCTGTTGGTCAGGCACTAGTCTACTGGTCAATACAAAAGAATAGTATCAAAACCAATAGTGTGAGAGTTTCCAAGGACATGGCCATAGCACAACGGTTGATTAGTATTGCGCTCACTGATTTCATGTGCTGGTTTCCTATTGGACTGTGTGGGATTTTAGCAATATCTGGGATCCCCATCCCTGGAAATGTGAATGTGGCTCTGGCCATATTCATACTTCCTCTGAACTCTGCCATCAATCCTTTCATGTACACACTGAATATGTGGACTGAAAAGCAGAGGAAGTCCAAGGAATCTGAACTTTTAAAGTGGATGGAGGCACAGAACGATTTATCACAGCATAAAGCAGTGTAATGCACAGTTGTTTGTGACCCAGGAAACAAATATGATATTGCAAACATTTACCCCCCGAACTTAGTAACATATTTCTAGTTTCAACCACAAGCGCAACTCATTAGGGTGAAAGAACCTATACTCGTTTAATATTCTACAAAAATACAGGGTTTTGAAGCAAACAAATTGAAGCTTGCAAAACCTGACTTTCAAAAAGGAAAACGAAAGCAGGTTGGCAGTTTTAGTCCACAGCCTCTGAACCAAGTAATATAGTATTTTGTACTAAATAGACATATACTTGTGTCTTTAATGTCACGTTTAGGGAAGTAACTGAATGAGTTGGCAATGAATGCCTACTCACGACCCATATAAGCACACGTCTGTGGGACTTTCAAACAACAACCCACAATGAAGGCTGCTCCGCAATGCGAAAACCTGAACTTTACAAACCACAGTAACATTTCCTTCCATACTACTCCTAACTTGCTCACCCTCGTCGTTTGTAAATAAGAGGAGGTGAAATTAAACAAAATATGAATTAAATAAAATGGTTTGCCTATTAGATCATGTGATGTATGACTGTACAGTGGGTCATTGCATTTGCAGGTTTGACACAAAATCAAGAAATAAGCGGCAACGCTAACATAACATTTGCAACAATCCAACGGATATTTCCTGGAATAGAGTATTTCATTGATCAGAGGCAATTTGAACTTCGCCAGTTCAATGTTACGGACTGTCATAATATGAGAGCGGATTTCACGTCCTCAACCTTGACCCTGCGTTTATGCAGCAAGTACAGCAGTTACTGTGAACTGTTCCTGCGGGTTAAACGATACATCAGGGTCTTTGTTCGACGGTATCAGTACTGGTGTGATTCTGTTCAGTGGGAGACTGTTCTGTCCTTTTACGCGAAAAGTCGGGGGGAATGGCACAGACCGCGTTCTTTAATAGCTTGTGATCTGCATGGCCTTGAAGAGTATAATTATCACCATCTACGTCAAAACCATGTATTTGTAGAACACAGGAACAGTCCCCAAGTCACAATCGGTTTGATTGAATTTACCCATTATGAAATCATCATTGAACCTTTGGGAGAATACTCGGGGTACCTGAAACTAATGTCATCAAGGTATCAAGGTGAGTCTGTCAGTGGAGAATTAAAGGCTCCTGGTGGACACGTTATCATGATGAGTTATACTCAATCAGGAATAAATAGAGGGTGTAACTGGAATGAGGGGCTCACTATTAGGTACACTAGCAAAGAAACAAGGCAGGTGAAGAAGATCTGCTTCGACTTTTCCAAACCTGCTGTCGTCTTTCCTACGTCTCATCTTGTCTATGCAGTCAGATATTTTTACCCTAATGACAGATTGTATTTTTCTAAGTTTCCCGACCATGTTAAACCCTGTAAGTTGCCCAGTGGTTTGTTCAACTGTTCTGTGCCTCACTACTCCCAGTTCCAAGATCACGTGCATTGTAATCTATGGAAGGATTGTGACAGTGGACAGGACGAAACAGAACACTGTCCTTTCAGCAGTCCTCAGTGCCAGGGACTGGTCGCTTCTGTCGGGAAATGTTTTAACTTTGTATGCGGTGATACTTATGGAAATCGTGCGAAAGGCATATATCTGTGTGCAGAGGCAGGTGGAAGGATTACTTCACTGAAAACAAGGAGGGAATTCAAAGATTCTTTGCCGTATTTAAAAAGACATCATTTGTTTTTACTAGTGTTAGGCTCAACTTGGGGGTGGCATTCTGCACCTTTCAGTTACAGCAAGTTTAGAAAGTGGTTTGACAACACCTTTGTATATTACATGACCCAATTCAGTCTTCAAAAAGAAGCACACTATCCTGAACGAGCTATCTTTTATGGACAGTTATATATGCATAAAATCGTTTATTCCAATCAGGTAATACTAACGAACAGCATGCTTTTATGTGAACATACATTACGTTCACATATACATAATAGGTCTGAAATTACACTTCAGTGTTCAAACGTGACTGAACACAAGATGAAAAGAACACGACAACTCTTGTTTGTTTCTCAGTACGGACAATGTTCACAACTGTTTTTGTATTTCAAGAGTAATATTGAGGCAATAACATCCAGGCATTCTCATTCATTTATGAATGTAAATAATCGTGACAACCTGTCTTTATCATCTCTTAAGACGACAGGTAGGCATTTATTCCCTGGAGTGTTTTCATGTGGTGATAGTATCACAACAGTTCATTTCACTTTCGTCTGTGACTTCAGACGGCACTGCCTTGATGACAGTGATGAGTCATTTTGCGAGCACCCCTTGTGTCATGGATTTGTGTGCAGCAACGCTCAGTGTGTTTCACACAACCAACGTTGTAACGAATTTTCAGACTGTTTGGACAGTTCTGATGAGGTGGATTGCAATTCAGCAACTAAGTTTCACTATCTAATCAACGAAACGATAGTTCCACGATCCCAAAGATTTCACGTCAATTTGGACGGTACCGGTTACTTTACCTGGGAGACGATGAAAGCAGAGGACTCGTGTCCTGACACTCATTATCGCTGCCCCACTGAAATCCTGTACTGTCTCCCTGTGTACACTCGATGTAACGGGTTTAATGACTGCGTTTACGGAGAAGATGAACAGACCTGTGAGAAGATCAAATGTCCCCATTACTACCAGTGTCAAGATTCCACAGTCTGTGTGCATGAAGACCAATTGTGTGATGGCTGGGGTCAGTGTCCACGGCAGGATGATGAACTGACCTGTGACATGACCTGCCCTGAAGGCTGCCTCTGTCAAGGGGATTCCTTTGTGTGTGGTCAACCTTTTCCTGCAGATGTCTTTTCCCGCCTTCGTTTTGTGGATGCTGCAGGGTCAGGGATGCTGCTGACTGACTTCTCACACAATGCATACCTTATTCACCTGAACCTGGCTTATTGTTCTATGGATAATATATCAGGTTTGAATATCAAGAACTTATTATTTATAGACATTTCAAATAATGCCATAACAACTCTGAATTGGTCCGTTTTCAATCAGTTGCCAAACGTTAGATCATTGTCCCTGCAAAACAACCCTTTATGCAACATAACAAACAAATCGTTAAAAAATATCCATTATGGACTAAGACAAATCGATATGTCACAAACGTATCTCACGTCTCTTGAAAACAATGTTTTGTTAACATATACACATTTTGCAAAGTATTTCAATGCATCTTTTTGTGGTATTCATACAATTGGGTCTAAAGGCTTCAAAACCATGCGTCAACTGGTTGGACTGGATTTAAAAGGAAACCCCTTAAGAAACTTCCCCTTGGATTTATATTCTAGGTTACACAGTTTGCAGCACGTGCATTTCTCCGATTACAGGCTTTGTTGTGACAACCTATTTCCCAAGCAACGTAGAACGTTAAAATGCTCAACCACAGAGGCTGCACTTCCATCATGCAGGACACTGCTCCCTTCCGAGATTCACGAGGTTTTGTTTTGGATGGTGACTGTATCAGCCATTTTAGGAAATTTGACCTGTGTCATGATTTCATTTTCTGTGAAGGAAGTTTTTGGCACCAGGTTCACGCTGACTGTCGCTCACATGCATCTTGCTGGTTTCTGCATGGGATGCCATGTTGGCATTGCCTTGGCAGCTCACTATCTATCTCAAGGGGAATACATATGGTTTGAACAGGCATGGACCAGCAGTGTTGCATGCAAGGTCAGCGGCTTTCTGTTTACGTTATCGCAAGAAGAGCCACTGTTTGTCATTGCGTTTATCTGTTTTGATCACATGCTGACTTTTTGCTTTCCAAGTTATTCGTTGATATCGAATCAACGTACCACAGTCATAGTTTCTACCATGATGTGGCTTGTCGGCATCCTGTTGTCTCTGGTACCCTTTCTACCTGGACTGTCTCACTGGGGTCTTTCAGGCCAGTCTGGTCTGTGTCGGCTGGCTTTGTTTCAACACTATCAGTCTCTGAATAAGTTTACCTGGTTCAAAGTGATCACAACAATAAACTGTATCCTGTGCACGATTATCGTAATGTTTCACTTTGTAAGTCGAAGGAGAACACCAGCATACAGAATCATGTTGGACCCAGATCAGAGGTTTCTGTATTCCTGTGTCCAGCTGATGAACAAAGTGTCCACCAAGGAGGCCGTGTGCTGGTTTGTGTTGGGTATATCTACACTGTTGGCCACATGTGGTGTGAGTGGGTCAGACAAGATTCAGGACCCTCTAGTAGTGTTTCTGTTACCCCTCAACTCTGCCCTCAACCCTGTGCTCTACGTGTGGACTGCACTGACACAGCACAGAGAGAAAACACGGGAAGAAAAGGTGATCAAAATACTGCACTCTAAACTTGGAATGGCATCCAGAAAACAAAACGAATGAAATAAACGAATGAAAAAAAATTCAATCGTCATACATTAAGATCAAGATACCCAAGTCTTGGAGTATATGAACATTAAACATGTATATTACTGACACAGTGCACACTTCCCCTTAAGAGATAACACAAAGTCAGTTTCAAATGTTAAACCGTATCACAGCACAGGTTGTAGGTAAAAGTGATTATGAACTGAAATTCACTGAACTTTTAAGATAGGGCTTTATAAAAGTTTTCTTGTTGCCCTATGAAATGATCATTGTTGATTTTCATTTGTGACTTTGAGAAATAAAATACTATTTAAGCCAACTGAACTTCACACATCGGGAAGAGAATCCAGTGTTTGCTCTAAAAGGTAGAGATTAAACAAACAGATTGACAAACATACAGACGTGCACACAATGCACAGTCTTTGGCAGAGGCAAAACAATAGGGGGAGAACGTACAGGCAATGGTTGGACCATCGAAAGGGGGACAATTTGAACTGCTGTGTTTTCTAATTGGAAAAAAAAGGTTCTTGTGTGAGTTAAGTCCGTTAAAGCAAGTGGATGTATAACAAAAACGCTCTGCGTTTATTTGTCCAATAGAGAGTATAATGTTAAGGGAGTAGATATAGACCTATATTGTCACTTCCGGTTCTGGCTTTTCCGTGCACCAAATGAAAGCTGCCTGACTGTAATTGTCAAAATGTCACAGTTGCCTAAATATGCCCATTTAATACAGCTAAAAGTTTGAAATACAGAATAGGGGAAATCTTCCTCTTCGCGCAGCACACAGGGAACCGACGCACATGCACAAAAACACACGCAAACACAAACACAAACACACGAACTCTCTCTCTCTCTCTCTCTCTCTCTCTCGTCCTTCGTCTCTCATTCTCTGTCCGGTCTCTCTCGCGATCTCCATCTCTCGCTCCTCCTCTCTCATCTCTCAACTCTCTCTCGACAGGTTTATTCTCCTGACAATTTGCCTATTGTGTTGAAGTGGAAGAATAATGAGAGTAGAAAAGAAGATGATCAGTGTAAAAAGAGTGAGAACAGAATTGTATGGTCTGAAGAGAATGTGCAGTTAGAACAAAAACGAACTTGATAGTAATGATTTCAAGGAATGTTTGGAAAATGCGTATGACATGTTATCTTTTAATGTTAATGCTTCTGTTGATACGTTTACATGCGCTTTGTGTGGAGCAGCCTCATGTATGTTGATAATGGTTGGGAGAAGAAAGAAAGAATGTGAGGAATGGTTTGATGAAGTGTGTGTGAAAAAGAAAAAAATAGTCAAAGGCTTTCTGAAAAGTTTCCAGAGATGTAAGATGCATTGTCAGATAAACAATAAATATAATGCAAATATACAAAGGAAGAAAAGGAATATTATCCAGTTCAAATATTACTATCAAAAATTGAAGAAGAAAAAACAAACAGTTAAAAAGGACGAAACCGGAATTTGACGAACAAAAATTGCAAAAACTAAAAGATTCAATCAAAGATTCTAGTCTATTTGGGGCAACTATTAGATCAGTTATCAGGAAGAGGACACTCTATAATGATATTAACCCTGCGCAATGGTTTGACCATTTTTCAGCAGTTTTCAGAGACAATGATAATTAAATGAAGAGGAAATAGTCGTACAAGATGCAGAAGATTTTGCAGAACCATTGCTTAATGCTCAAATTAACATAAGTGAAGTAAGCAATAGCATTAAACGTCTATAATCAGGAAAACGTGCAGGCCCAGATGGAATAGTGAGTGAAATGTTCAAAAATACTAACTCAGTGGTCATTGATTTTCTTGTGTTGTTGTTTAACAGACTGTTTAATGATGGAATCTTCCCTGAAGCCTGGGCTAAATCTATCATTATTATTCCTATTAATAAAAAAAAAGGAGATCCAAATAACCCAGATCATTATCGTGGGATTGCATTGATTAGTATTGTTAGCAAGATCTATACACACATTTGAAACAGAAGATTGACGGAATGGTCTGAACGAGAAGAAAAGATTATTGAAGAACAAGCTGGGTTCCGTTCAGGATATAGTACTATAGATCACATTTTCACTCTTTTTGCCTTAGTCCAATCTTATTTACTAAAAAATAAAAAATTATATGTTGCCTTTGTCGACTTTCGGAAGGCGTTTTCTCCGTCAATCGAAATAAGTTATGGATCAATTTGCGAAACAGCGGAATGAAAAATGGTGTAAAGTCCAGTAAAGTCCCGAATTTTTAACAATGCAGATAAGTGTAGCAGTAACCACGCCTCGGCTAAACCTCATCGGCTATGGTACCGCCACTTGTTATGAGTATTACATGTTGAAACAGTAGAGTGAATAGAAAACTATATATGGCTCTTCGTAGTGTGCATAGTTCAGTGTTAGCATATGTGAGAGATAAATGTGAATATTCTGATGTGTTTGAATGCCCTATATGTGTTAAACAGGGATGCTTACTCAGTCCACTTATGTTTTCATTTTTCATTAATGAACTGGCAGTAGAAATAACAAAACAAGGCAAATACAGCATTCAGTTAGTTTCAGGTGCGGCGGAAATTTATCTTATGTTATTTGCTGATGATATAATACTTTTATCAGATACAGCTATAGGTCTCCAGAACCAATTAAACATTTTGAAACAAGAAGCTGATAGATTATATCTTGAAGTCAATCTTGATAAAACAAATGTAATGGTATTTAGGATGGTTGGGCACCTTTCACGTCATGAAAAATGGTTTTATGGTGATATAGAAATAAAAATAACTAACTCCTACAAATATCTAGGCATGTTGTTTACAACAAAGTTAAGTTTGAAAAACGCAGTGGCAGAATATTGTAGAAAGGGGAGAAAGGGGGTTATAGAAATTATAAAAAAACAATACGTAAAATGAATGCTATTGATTCAAGTATATTTTGGAAACTCTTTAATACTCAGATTGAACCAGTTTTCACATATGGGGCAGAAATGTGGGGAGTTTATGATAATTTCGATTTAGAAAGAGTACATATATTTGCTATATAACGCTTCCTAAATGTCCCACTGCACAGTTCATATAATATATGGAGAAACAGGAAGGCACCTCCTGTATGTTAGAACCTATGTTAAATGTATAAAATACTGGCTCAAATGGTTAGAACTACCTATATCCAGACTTAGTAAACAGGCCTATCAAAATGTTATTAAATGAACATGAAAAAGGAAAGGAAAATTGGGTATACTGTGTGAACATAATTTTTTAACTACGCAAGGTTTTGGAATTATATTGCGATGTCAGGGGGTGGGAAGTGAGAATGGATTTATTATTGAATTTAAAGACAAAACTATTGCTTCCTATCAACAAAATTGGCACTCCAAAATTGAAAGTTCAGATAAGTATGATTGAATAATTGAACTAAAAACATCAAAACGCTTCACTCACACAAGCACATGAAGGTGAAATAAACAATAAACACGGTGAATAAAACCACATTTTTCGTCTTTAAAAAGACTTTGACGAGATGAATACAATACACTAAACTTAACAATGACGGCAGTGAATGGATGACGCATACTAGAATGATATGCTTGACTTGATCATATAAGTATGATTGGTACAATAGATCTAAAGATGTATTTGAAGCTGAGAAATATCTAACAGTTGTAAACGATAGATGGCATAGAATATGTCTAGCCAGGTTTAGGTCTAGAACTATCGGCTTGAATGCACATAAACAATGTTTTCATGATGATGATATATCTGTAATTTGTCCCTGTCCAATGTGTGTGGGTTTTTTTATAAAGAAGATGATATACACTTTTTATTTTGTTGTAACAAACATGATGCGATTAGAAAGAAATGTAAGGGTGTTTTTTTTATAAAAGTGTTGCAGTATATATGGATTTAGTTGGAGTGTTAAAAATGAACTATGATGACGAATCTATCAACTCCCTTGCCAAATATATTGCAGAAGCTTTGAATATTAGAACAAAGCAAAAGCAATTGCAAGAAGAACATGGACAAAACATTAGTTCTTAATTAAAAGTCTTGAATAACTTAGTTCATTTGTGTTATAAGAGTGTGATATGCTTGACTTAATGTAGGATTGGATGATCAGATAAACATTATTTTGCTTTTATTTCCTTTGAACAACTTAGTTCACATTTATGGTATATAGAAGCATGTGATATAGTTGTTTTGATATATGATTGGATGGTCGAGATAGACAATATTTTGCTTTTGTTTATTTCCTTTTTCATCGAATAATTTAACTCACATAATTATGGCTGTGATATGCTTGATTGATATAATATTATGATTGGATAGTCGATATAGACATTATTTTGTTTTTGATTTGATTTATTTAAACACCTAATTCATATTCTTGTTCTATGCGCACCGCCCATGTCATCTAAGCTATGTAACAATAACATGTAAAAACATATCATTGTTTCATGTTCAGTGGGTGTAATTTAGCGAGTGAGAGTTGCTTTGTCTTCAACGGACCTAGTGAGTGTTGGTTTGGGAGGGGGGGGGGGTGGGGCGGGGGGGGGGGTTGGGTGGGGGGTGGGGTGGGGGTAGAACGCATTAGCTGTTTT
>JAGGCT020003475.1:0-10000 GCA_017654935.2 Phymorhynchus buccinoides
CATTTTCCATAGATTTTATTGTCAAAAATACATTTGATACAGATAAAAACACATAAAAACAGAAAAGTTAACAGTGTGTGTGTGTGTATGTGTGTGAAGATAATAATGTGTGTAAGATGGGGCATTAAGGGGGGGGGGGGGGGCATTACATGTAGAATCACAGTGACATGATGTATTTTCCTCAAAAGGCAGATGTTGTTCTGCAGATCATTTTGATATGACACTTGTCTGTGTGAAAATTACAAGCCAAAAATACCTCGCGCAAGAGGGGAGGTGGGGTGGGGGTGGGAGTGCAAGGGTAAAGGAGAGGGGGGGGGGGGGGCATTAAGACATATACACAGTGACATGATGTATTTTCCTTAAAAGGCAGATGTTCTGCAGATCATTTTGATATGACACTTGTCTGTGTGAAAATTACAAGCCAAAATACCTCGCACAAGAGGGGGGGGGGGGGGAGTGCAAGGGTAAAGGAGAGGGGGGGGGGGCATTAAGACATGTACTGCTCAGTGACATGAAAGATGATCACCTCAAAAGGTAGATCCTTGTTCTGCAGATCATTTTGATTAAAGATACTTGTCTGTGTGAAAAACATACAAGCTGGAAATACCTGAAATAGGGGCGGGGCAACGGGTAAGGGGAGGTGAAGGGGGCAATTAAGATATTTAGAATCAATATGACATGACTTATTATCCCCTCATCTGGATCTGGATTAATACGTCGCAGACGCAACTTCTGACGATAAACGCGACGGAACTAGGAGGGCGCATTCCCTATTAGAATTAAAATAGAAAAAAAAATAGAAAGGATAAAGACTCTTGCTTACACTGGGTTAAGACCATTAAACCCCCCAGTTCAGCCGGAAGGGCCCTGGCCCCACTTCCAGAAGTAAGCAAAAAGGAAAATAAAGAAAACAAGAAAAAAACAAAAAGAAAGCCTAATGATCTAGTGGTCAGTGGACGCAGGCTCAGGTGGTGGTCTGGTCAGTGCTGATGTGAATGCGCTGACGGAGCCTGCGGTGACAGTAGCCTCACTCAGTTGGTTCCACTCCTTGGCAGTCCTGACGAAGAAGGAGCTACGATACTGCTCCGTTCTCCCTTCTCGGACACAAAATCCACGGGAATGGTTTACGGCCTGTCTTTCCAAGATGTTTGTGGTTTGGAACCCCTTGAATCTGGTCGGCTTGATCCTGCGACGATTAGTGGGGACCGGGGTAAGGAACTTGTCTGCTGGGAGAGCTGGAACAAGGCCCTCAGCAATCTTATAGAAGAGGCTGAGGCGTTGGTGCCTGCGTCTTTCCTCCAGGGGGGGCAGGTCTAGTGTCCTGAGCATGCCACTCACGCAGCCTGGTTTCATGGACTTGTAGTCCCTGGCTACAAAGCGTGCTGCTTGGCGCTGAACTCTCTCCAGCCTTTCAATGTCCTGTTTCTGGTACGGATCCCACACCGTCGCACTGTACTCCAGTCTGGATCGGACCAATGCCATGTACGCTAGGCGTCTGCATTCCCTAGGTAGGTCTAGTCCTGCAGATCATTTTGATATAAGATGCTTGTCTGTGTGACCTTTACAAGCTGAGATATGTCATTTTAACATGCTTTTTAATGATTTGTGCCCAAACAAAACTAAGTCGAAACGAAGATTTTAGCATTTTTGGCGATACCATGCTCAAAACCTATGTTGAACATGTTCTTTAAAAATATTCAGTGAATACAACCCACTGCTGGCAGCAGCTATATGCAATTTCAGACATGATAGATGCCAAACACCTTTGCTAGAGGCCCTCAAACTTGGCCCGTACGAGGGATTTGAACCGACGTAAAATACATAAATATTTAAAAAATCATAACTTCCGTTCTAATTAACATAGAGAGATAAATTTTTATCAATCTCTTCATTTTGAGTAGTTCTATTAGATTAGCTCATTAAAAAATCAATTAAGTAAACATGAAACAATCACTTTTGACTACCTAAATGTAAGATCTTAAATTTATACATTGTGTGCAAGGGAAGGAACTCTCCGTGAGAAACTAATATTTTTTTTATTTGTTCTTTTCTTTTTCTTCTCCTTTTTTTCATGCTTATTTCACTGGAAATTTGTGCTACCTTTCATGTGGAGTTTTCGTGGAATTTGTGTGCCCCATTCCACGGGACAGTATTGTTCTATTGACTGACTGTGGGATATATCCAAGGGAAAGAACTCTTTGTGAGTAACAGATATGCTTGAATTTGTTTTTCTTTTTATGTCTTTTTGCGGTCTTTTTGTGCATGATTTTCAACTAAAATCTCAGATCATACTTAAATTGATCATCTGATGTTGTCTATGTCATTTTTATCCAGTCGTAAGAAGAATATTACACTTTATGCATTTGATAAAAATTACATGTGATTTGCTAAGAAATTCACTTAATTAATTGTAATTATTTAGACAAATAGATTGAGTTCAAAGTTCTACTATGTCAAAAATTAAAGTACTAACCACCCTCTTTCAATATCAGTTAAAGAATTTCAATGCGGGATACCTAGCCGACGAAATATTTTTCTAGGCCTTTTCTGCTGGTATGGCCTTCTGACTATTACCATATAACTCACTCTTAGCATAACACTGTCATTACTATTAGTGTTTGAGGTATGGCTATTACAATAGGGAAGTGGGCTGTGCTGGATCTGTATCCAAATTGCTACTGCTATCATTTTTGGAGAGATAAACAAATCATGTCAGTGCTGGTTTGGCTGCTTTTCTTTTTTTAATGTGAAATCTGTAAGCATATTTATTCTACGAAAAGCTTAATCTTTTGGGACTGGATGCTTAGGCGCCATTGTTCTATTAGGCCTAAATATATATGTCGTGTGTCTATTTCTACTCAAACGATCTAGATTACAGCTCAAACGAACACTGTTTCGTTATCAATTATTGATTACTGAAAAACATAATGTGCATATAAATTGTCGTTTTCATGACTTAAACACTTTGAAATAAAGGCTGGATTGCATAAACAACCTTGGAGGTTAGTTTTATCGATTGCTTTGATCTGAATCGAGAGCTCCAAGCCAAATCTCGTTCCAAATTCTGAATTTAGATACGTTTCCTATCATCAAGTGTGCCAACCAAATAGGGTGCCTCACAAATTATGCAATTTTCTGTAAAATGATGAAGGTATTCGAAACAAGATGCAATCTGAACGAAAGAAGAAGACTTAAATTCAATTGTTAAATGGGTGTTTACATGTTGAGTTTCTTTAATTTAAATGCGTTGAGATGCCGAATCAATCACGCATAAAGTACACCTCCACCGTCATGATGTACGTATCTTCCACCGTTTGCATGACGTGTTTTTTCATACGTCATATATACGTAACACATCTAATGGGCGAAGGTGGAGAATTTATGTGCATGTAATGTTCACTTCTATTATTGAAGCGTACAATCATATATGGACACACACACACACACACACACACACACACGCACACGCACACGCACACGCACGCGCGCACACACACACACACACACACACACACACACACACACACACACACACACACACACACACACACATACACACACACACACACACACACACACACACACACACACACACACTATCTCTCTCTCTCTCTCACACACACACACACACACACACACACACACACACACACACACACACACACACACACACACACACACACACACACACACACACACACACACACACAAAAGGTTAATAAACTTACAAATGTCTCAAAGCAATATGACTTAAATCCACGAGGGAATCAATGCAAGCCACTACCCGTGTACGTAAGTCTGGGTGTTGACGATCGTAAATCACCTAGATGTTTGTTTATTGCACAATGGGGATGTGATTGATGCTCCAGTGGTATCAAGAGGGGGGGGGGGGAGAGAGAGAGAGAGAGAGAGAGAGAGAGAGAGAGAGAGAGAGAGAGAGAGAGAGAGAGAGAGAGAGAGAGAGAGAGAGAGAGAGAGAGATAGCGGTATGGGTTTATACATAACTAGTGAGGCTTACTTCTGATTTTGTAATCTGATGCATATGTAGTCGAAGGTATGAGCAAGCTCGGTAAAAAGTTCAATATACGCCCCCCCCCCCCCCCCCCCGGCCCCCTCTTCCATTTCTCAGCTCTCCCCACATTTTCAGACTTGCCTTTCTTAGTAAATATTCAGCTGTGTTCTATCAACTTTTTGAGCTAATTATATTTGTTGAATCGCAGTAATAATAAAGGCTAATATACCGATCTTCAGGATAAGCAAAGAAGGCTGCCAAGAGTGGGATTTTATCAGTTATTATGACTTTGCAGTGGGATTTTGCTTCTATCCTATCTCAAGAGACTTGGTGTTTATCCTATGAGGTCGAATACTGAATAGGATATACATCAAGGTCTCGAGAGATAGGATAAAGCAATATCCCATTGCAAAGTCATAATAACGATTATATACCGATATTTTACCTCTTTCAGATAAAATCAGCTGATAACCAAACACGCAACGAAGAAGAGAGATTCCATGCATGCAGATCTAGATAATACCAAAGACACTGTGTCTTTGATAATACTAACCAGTTCACCGTAGCAAGAAAATCCCACTCGTCCACAATATAGTTCTCCAAGTTAAAAAGTCGTGAGCTATTTTGATTTTGCACAAGCGATAGCTTATGAAAGGAAACTGATTGTTAATAGAAACATGAACCATACTCTTATATGTTTAACTTTCACTGTGTTGTAGTCTACTGTTAGAGTTAATCTAGCTTGATATTGATGCAATTTTGTGTGGGGAAAGTTAGCCGGACCGGGAATCGAACCCGAGACCTCCCGAACACCAGACGGGCGCTCTACCAACTGAGCTATCCAGGCAGACAACCCGGTCCCTGATATTAATCCTAATATCAGTCACTACACTCTTCCCCCTCCTATTTTTCAAGGAATAATTCCTATCTCTCAAGGAACCCTATTCCTTCCATCCAGGCTACCAAATTACTTCTGACACCATTGATGTAATTTTGTGGGGGAAAAGTTAGCCGGACCGGGAATCGAACCCGAGACCTCCCGAACACCAGACAGGCGCTCTACCAACTGAGCTATCCAGGCCAACAACCCGGTCCCAGATATTAATCCTAATATTAGTCACTACAATATGCTTGGTTGCCTAATCATGATACCGTTGGTAGTCCAGGCCCGTATCCACGTCCAACGTCAGGGAGGTAATTCTCGTAGGGCTAGACCCTAGTCCACAAGTACATGTTACACGTACTGGCCTTAACTGTGCACAAAAACAACCTTTAGAGTGGAATCGACACACCAGTAGCAAAAATCATTAGGTCCAAATTTAGATTGGACAAGTATATGATGACAAAAGAGGGGAGTGATCTTTTATAAGAGTAAGTAATTTTTCATAATTTTTCGCAATAATAATTGTGTTATTTCCAAAATGATAGGCCTACATAGTTTTTTAAAATATCATTGCACACATTCTCATATTACATGTGCCAGCTTGTTTCTTGGGCTGAAAATGAACTGTTCGTATCAAACTGCAACCACCTATTTGCCATAATGTTCCACAGACAAAATGTCAGTGATGACATAATTTCAGGGTTTGCCTACTGTCAGAAAGACGACGTTTTTCGATGTCCCCTGTATAAAAAAGGGTCTAGAGTACCAACAAGTCTGTGCGTTGGTGGAATAGCAGACACACCAGGTAGTGTTTGTTACTCTATTAGCAGTCACATTACCTGGAGTGTCTGGTACGCGCGTACCCCACCTTGAAATCGTAGAAATTGTAGAGAAATCACGTCATGCTTGCATCATTTTCAGGGGTACGCAACCCACTTTGCTGCTCTAGGCTATGGTTTGAACACTGAAGTTAGTTGGCTGCGAGTGTATCTGGATGCATAATAATGATAATAATGCTATGTGAAGATAAATAACTTTGATGTCAGGTTATTTGGCAACAGTGTATTCTTACACCTTTTTCTCACGTGCGTTTACACTAAGCCTATGGGTTAATATATGCAAATGATATGTCAAGTTATGATTTTATATCCCAAGTTTGGCAGCCTTCTTTGGCTCTCTTGGAGATCAGTATATAAAATCATAACTTCACATATTATATTTTGCGTATATTAACCCATAGGCTTAATGTAAATGCACGTGAGAAAAAGGTTTAAGAATACACCGTTGCTATTAGAAACCTGATGTCACTATCAGTTATAAGGCTTTGGAGTGGGATATTGCTTTTATCCTATCTCAAGAGCCTTGATGTTTATCACACGAGGTCGTAGGCAGCAAGGCTCGAGAGATAGGATAAAAGCAATATCCCATTCCAAAGTTATAATAACGGATATATACCGATATGTATCAACAGAAAAGCAAGAAAAAGAAACAGGCTCAGATCTGCAGAGAAATGGAAATGCATTCATTTTCACAATGGTCGCAGCACACAGCAGGCACATAGCATTCACAACAATAAACAGTAAGCAAAGGAAACTGTTACGACGAAGACATATGGATGGACATTAGGAGGCATTCAGAATGTCCCCAGATTCAGAATTGGGCCAGATCCCTACATTTCTCGTGGCATTTATATTGCATGGCATACAATAAATTTGAAATCTTAGCATTAAAGGTTGAGTATAAAAGTGTTCTTATTCAACAGTTGTTCACAGACGTTTGTCTACTTATTGGTAAGTAGGCTAAGTGGCTGCATTGTATTATGGTATCGTAGGAAAAAATAAAATATTAATTTTAATTATCTTTTCCAGATCCACCTCTTATAACAGAATACAATTCCACAGCCGTAATAATCGTGATGACATCTTCATCATCTGGTTACATGACAATGGATGACAATGTCACTGACGATGATGTTACTTTTGTGAATAGGAATTTATTTATTCCCATTGGACACATTGCATTATTTAGCTACAAGGATGTAATAGCAACACAGGCCAACGTTCGTTTCTACTACTATGCGATGCAATATGATCACTCAAGTGGTTATGTTAAAGAACTACGAACCATCCTTTTCAGTGCACTACAAGCCAGCTCTGATTTTGTTTGTATGTGCAATGCTACGAAATACGAACTTGACATTGTGAAAAGCCATTGCATCATGACAAGTTGCTTTCAGCTTTTCTTTACAGTGTTTTCACTGAGAGAAGCACCGCTGAAATTGTCGAGTCGGTTATGGAACTGTTCTGTAGATACTTATGGTGTGTTCAGTCACCACATGGCCTGTAATATGAAGACAGAGTGTGAGGATGGACGGGATGAAGCAGGCCACTGTCCATACAGCAGTGCTCAGTGTCAGGGTATGGTGGCATTGTGTGGCCACTGCTACAGATTTGGTGTAGAAAGCGAAGTATCAAACTACCATGACCTAAGGAATGATACTTTTCAATGCAGGGTGAGTTTCCCCAAGTGTGTCTTTGACTGGTATAACGAAGTTGTAAGTCTGACAGGCATCCACCCACACAGGCTGCACAGCCATTGGCTTAATTTGATTACAGGCTTAATTTGATTACAGGAGACCATTCCATGCCTGTAATGTATACAAACTCAATTTCTCAAGACAGACTAGTGTTTCATCACACTTTCAGAACAAAGATCGCCAAGACAGGAGAGTTTATAATGTTTTGTACACAATATGAACCATGTACTATTTACACATGCTATTACTCAAAGTTTATTGTGTGTGAATACAAAGTTAACCACACAGATGAGAAAAACATGATACACTCTGATTTGATAGCAATGGAGAAATCCAATGTGCCACTGGACGCACAACAACCCATGGATGCATACATGATTGTGTGCCCGAAGGGCCATGTGATGTATGTTTTCTTCCTATGTGGTTTTTATGAGTTTGAAGCATGTGGGCGACAATACACAACTTGTTACTTTTCAAACTATTCATCATACTTAAATGGAGAATTTCCGTCAGGTTTCCATGCAGAGGTAGCACCGATGTTCACATGTAGTAACGCAAAATCTTTGTCATATACACTAGTATGCAATTTCTTAGCCGATTGTGATGACAAGAGCGACGAATCCTTTTGCACACACCCCAGATGCATAAAGGCTTTTCGGTGCACCAATGGTCAGTGTGTTAATTACAACAAACTGTGTGATGTTGCACCCCATTGTCTGGATGACTCTGATGAACAGGATTGCAGTGAAATCAGAACGGAATATGGACGTCGGCGCACTGTTTCCTTTCCAGCTTTGGTCAATTTCAATGATGTTGATCATTTTACATCCACGGAAATGTACACAAATGAAACATGTCCCGATAGTCACTACCGCTGTCCTGGTGAATTCAATGACTGCCTGCCAGTCTACACGCGATGCAATGGAGTGTATGACTGTCTGGACCAGATGGATGAACAGGGGTGTGCGGCCATGACATGTCCTGGATTCTTCAAATGCAGGCAGTCTGTTCTGTGTTTGCACATGGACCAACTGTGTGACGGCTGGTCTCACTGTCCGCTGCAGGATGATGAAAGTGTGTGTGACATTAGTTGTCCCTTAGGATGCATGTGCATGGGCCACTCCTTGATTTGTTCACAACCTATGCGCACTAGGGAAGTTCCTCTTATCCGCTCTTTAGATGCAACTGGTTCTGGAATGACATTAAAAGCCTTTAGGCACCATGAGTATCTGATCCTTCTGGTTCTTTCCCAATGTAATTTAACCCATTTGGCTGATGTTGAGATGGTTAATCTGAAGGTCTTGGATCTTAGTAACAACAGTTTGAGGCAACTGAACATATCTTTGTTTATAAAGGCAAAGAGTTTATACGAATTATCAGTTTCCCGTAATCCTCTCACTTCTATTTATGGTTCGTCTTTAGCATTGCAGGCAAGTCATCAAAATGTTCTAACATTGATAGACCTGTCATTGACTGATCTTACCGTCTTCAGCACTCATGTCTTCTCACCTTTCCCTCACATCCAAACGTTAAATCTAACTTTTACACCCATTCACACAATTGGTACGGGTGGATTTCAGTTTACCCCTAAGCTTACCAATCTCCTTATGAAGGGAAGTGATGTAGCATATTACCCACCAGGTGTTTTCAATGGTCTTTCTCATCTGCAGTTCATATCGACAGAAAACTACAAACTATGCTGCAAACTAATACTGCCAAGTAATGTTCACGCAATCTCTTGTTCTGCTCCAAAAGACGAAGTTTCTTCCTGTGAAGACTTGCTACAATCCTGGCTGTATCGTGGCTTTCTCTGGCTGTTTGCTTTTCTGTCCATCACTGGTAACATTTTCTGTTTCTCTGCACGATTGTTTGCTCGCAAACCCTCTCCTGGGGGTTTCAGTGTGTTTGTTCTGAACTTGACACTGGCTGATTTCCTGATGGGTGTCTTCATGGCCATCATTGGAGCTGCTGATGAAACGTTCCGTGGCCGATACCTCTATCATGATGTCTCATGGAAGAACAGCATGGGTTGCAAAATAGCTGGCGTTCTCTCCCTATTGTCCAGTGAAGTGTCAGCTCTGGTGATTTGGCTTATTACCCTGGATCGATTCATTGTCCTTCACTTCCCGTTTAGCACTTTCAGATTTGACAGATCATCGGCCACTGCAGCTTGTATCGTGGCTTGGGTTGCGGGCTGGTTACTAGCCCTGACACCTCTGCTGCCCATGACATCACACTGGGAGTTCTACAACCAGACAGGCGTCTGCATTCCGTTGCCTGTTACCAGGAAAGACTTCAAAGGAAGGTTTTATTCCATCAGCATACTAATCATGTTCAACTTCGTACTGTTTCTGTTCATCTCTGTGGGCCAGGCCTTCATCTACTGGTCGGTTCAGAAAAACGCCCTGAAAGTCAACACGACCAACGTTTCGCGGGACCTGGCTATAGCTCGACGTCTGATCACTGTGGCCGTGTCAGACTTCGTGTGCTGGTTTCCCATCGGACTGTGTGGGATACTGGCTTTAGCTGATGTTCCCATACCTGGAGAGGTGAATGCGGCTCTGGCCGT
>JAGGCT020003476.1:0-13679 GCA_017654935.2 Phymorhynchus buccinoides
CACTTTCAAGGCTACGGATCGCCCGGACCGGGACCTTGACCTTGGGATCGGTATGCCACCATCAGAACGGGGCATAAGCCAAAGTACCTTCATGCCAAATTTGAAGACTCTAACACTAACGGTGGTGTTGTGTGGGAGTTATGGCCCCCTTCCCTGAAAGATTTTCGGTTTTCAAGGTCGTAACCCAAGGTCAAGGTCACGACGGCGAAAATTTTTGCGCGGATGCCTTCCTCTCATGGGTGACACACCAGCACACACAATTTGACGTGATTCTGTCAACCCGTTCGAAAGATATCCTTGGGACAGACAGAAGGAGAAAAAATGACCCTCCGATTTTCAGGCTCCAGCGATCTTTTTGACCTTGACCTTGACCTTGATCGGTATGCCATCATCAGAACGGGCATAAGCCAAACCACCTTCATACCAAGTTTCAACATCCTATGTTGATCGGTGCCCGAGATATGGCTAAAAATAGATTTTCGGTTTTCAAGGTCGTACGTCAAGGTCAAGGTCACGACGGCAAAATGGCTTGCGCCGATCTCTTCCTATTTAAGGAGGCACACCTTCACACAAAATTTGACGCGATTCGGTCAAGCGGTTCGGGAGATATCCTTGGGACAGACAGAAAACCCCCAGAAAAAACCCCCAACAACAACAACAAACAAACAAACAAAAATACAAACCAGCCCATCGCAATAGTCCGTCTTGGTGACGGACTAATACTGTCAAGTCATTTTCTCTGTATCTGTATAAGGCATTTAAGAGGCGAAATGCTGTGTGTATGTAGAATTATCTAGCCTTTATTGCTTTTGTTGTTTTGTTTCTTTACCCCCTTCTAAGGGGCTATGACCTTTATGAATAAAATATCCGAATCCGAATCCAAAACACTCTCTCTCTCTCTCTCTCTCTCTCTCTCTCTCTCTCTCTCTCTCTCTCTCTCTCTCTCTCTCTCTCTCTCTCTCATAAGAAAATCTATATCTGCGTCCTGTTAGCAAACTCATTTATTAGGGAGGGTTTTATTTGACAGAACAAGTCTAGATTTGAACACTTTTAACAATTCTTCTTCTCGTTCATTCTTTCTTCGTTCATTCCAGCACGTCCACACAAACAACAGTGGATGTAGAGCAGAGCTGAGTGGCAACAAAAACACAACCATGGTCTGATAGATCTTGTCTAATGCAGTGACACCATTGGCAACCATCGCCATGACAACTCCAAATAAAACCCAGCACATCACTTCTGGGAAAGCCATCTTTCTTATCAGGTGGACAGAGGAATACAGAGTTTTATTGGTGATGTCCAGTGTGATTCTATTCTTTGGTGTCCGTATGTAGATGAGAAGTTGTCCAGCTGAAATGATAAAGGACGCTATTGAGTTGATTACTGCGATAAGGTAAAACCATGTAAAGCTCTGACGGGTCTTGTAGCGTTGAAATAAAGCCAGACGACACAGACCAGACTGTTCAGAGAGGCCCCAGTGTGATAGTCCAGGGAGAAACGGCATCAACGCCAATATTATTCCGGTGAACCACATTCCTGCACAAGCTACAGTCACTGAAAGTTTAGTGAATCTCCAGGAACCTGTTTGAAAGTAAATGACAATGGTATGATCCATGGTGATCAGCAAGACAATGAACACTGACATATTTCTGGACAACAAGAAGATAAAACCACTGGCCTTGCAGGCTACACTTTGGGTCCACAGGTTTTCATAATGGATATACTTCTCAAACGTTAACTGATTTATCGCCACAATTACAACAACGTGACTTCCCATGAATATATTTGCAGAATATAAATGATTGAGAGTAACAATGAGAGTATTTCTAAGCAGGCTCTTGAAGTACAAGGCTGCAAGGAAACAAACCAAATTCCCACCAATGGCAGACACACTAACACACCAACAGAAAATGGAATGCACTTCAGATGGTAATAAAGAGCTACATGAAGGAAGCACAGCATGAACTGTCCAACAGTTTGTTGATTTGAATCGTTTTGGAAGTAAGTTATCACAGCAAAATATATAATCTGAAGAATAGATTTTCCGTAGTTTGAGTAGCACTGAAAGTAAGTCAGCAGAAAATTCTTTGATGGGATTCTTTGTGATGTCTAATTCGTGTAGATGTGGCATGTTTTTAAAGCCTACACTTCCAACAGTTTCAATAAGAGCGCAAGAAAGATTCATGAATGTCAAACGAGGTAAATATGTGAATAAATAGTCGTCCAACAGAGTAAAGTGTGTTTCTGACATGTTAATTTGACTCAGTGAGTAATGAACGTTTTGTGATGTTTTTGTTATTAGATAAAGAGGGTTGTTTGTAACAGACAGAAACCTCAGATTGGGCAGTTGGAGAAAAACAGCCATATCAAGAGTCGTCAAACTGTTGTTGTCAAGGTTGATTAAACGCAAATTGTTCAGCTTTAGGCTTGAAATGTTATGCAGAGAACAAGAAAACAGACTGAGATAATTAAGAAAGGAGTTTTCATGAACATCTTTCAGTGTCATACCTGAGTTTGCAGCATCCAAATATCGAAGTTGAGGAAAGAGACTGGCTGGGAAAGGACTGGTGCATTGGAAAGAGTGGCCTTGACACAGACAACCTTCAGGACAGATCATGTCACACATCAGTTCATCATCCCTCTGTGGGCATTGACCAAAGCCATCACACAGATGGTTAACATGAACACAGACAATGGACTCCAGACACTGATAGTAATGAGGACAGTGGACAGCCTCACATTGTTGTTCATCTTCCCCATACACACAGTCAGAGAGCCCGTTGCATCGAGTGTAGACAGGCAGACAGTAGAGCCACTCTGTGGTACAGCTGTAATGAGTGTCAGGACAGGACTGCTCATCAGTCATCACCTGCTGACTAAAGTACCCTGCTCCATCTAAGCTGATGTAGAATCGTTGTTGTTTAAGTTTATAATTCATTGGATACCGAAATGCCTCTGTTTTGTAACATTCCATTTCATCAGAATCATCTGCACAATCTGAATATTCATTACATCGTTGATTGTGCAAAATGCATTGATCATTAGAACACAGAAAACCACGGCAGGAGGAAAATTCACAAAACGTCTCATCACCATTATCTTGGCAGTCTTGTTTAAAGTCACAGACAAAAGTGTGATGTATTGTGGTGAAATCGTCGTCACATCTAAACATGGCGTACGAGTTTGTAGGAGTTTTTCCACCAGCTGTAGGACTAGAAGAGGTCTGATTGTCGCTGACATTGATGAACAAACAAAACTGGGAGTGGCTACATTTTTCACAGGGGCTGTTAAAATCACAAAACAGAAATATGTGCATAAAATGGCGATTACTACAAGAATGTAAAAGCTGACGTTTGTTTTTAAAGGTAGATTCAGACCACATTATATTAACGAAGACGACCAGTAATGAATAATGGTCCTTGTGTTTAAATTGTATATCACACAAGGCGACATGTTGAGGAGCAGATTTTCCATAATATATGTTCATATGTTTTAACCATCTACCCCTAATAACGCTCGAAGGAACGTATGGATGAATAACACTGAAATGGTTCATGTTGTAAATCAGTGTGTCGCCAGACCACTTCATAAACTTGCCATACATAAATGGTACACCAACCCAGCCTGAATTCAAATATAGCGGCAAGCTAACTTTATTAAATTGTTTCAAAATACGTAAAGCATGTTCTTGTTCTTTCCTAGTTTTCATTGAAGCCAGTTTTCCCCCAAATCCTCTACATTTGTAATCAATGAACTGTATATTTAATGTTCTTTCTGCAGAGATCAGTGTGAGACATTTGTTCCGTGAAGCCACCAGCCCCATGCATTGAGGACTGCTGAAAGGACAGAGCTCTGTTTCATCCTGCCCACTGTCACACTCTGGTCTCAGGTTGCAGTGCAGGTGATCCTGGAATTGAGCGTAGTGACTGACAGAGCAGTTGTACATGCTCGTTGGACAGCTTCACTGGTTGGACTCTTTCAGGAAGCATGGAGAAGTAGAGTTTAAGATGAATGTAATATAAACGTGTGTCAATTATTTGAATAAATTGTGTGTGAACAATCATTGCAGGTGTAACATAATCAAGGCATAACGACTCAACGCTTTGTTTGGCTCCACTAGTTTTTACGAACTGGAGACGTCTCCGTTTCTCAGTGTGATAAATTTCACATAAGTAGAGTTGTTCTAACTGCTGAACGCTGATCATGATTATGTGTGCTGGAGGGGCTGTGAGTACTTCACTTTTTATCATGCTCATTCTTGTATTTGGTCTTATCACATATCCTGCATAGTCCGATGTTGAAATTAAAGCAATGTGAGGGAGCTTGACTTGTTTTATAGTAAATCTAACTGATGGGTTATTTGTGTGTCGTATTAAAACTCTTTCTTCAAGGGTGTGAACAAAAAGGTCTTCAAGTGTATGATCATTACACTGCCAAATAAATATGATATACTGCCTAGGTATACTCATCATTTCTGTTCTCCACTCACGTTCTTCACACCAGTATGCAAACCGCTGAGCACGAATACTCAAGGGCTTATATTCTTTTAAATCTAGATCACAAGCAGAAGAAGACTGCCCACAAACAGCAAACACTACGCGAGATTGTGCTGGGTACAAAGGCCAATAGGGGTCACAGTGTGAAGTGTTGATGTGAAGGATGGTGTAGTTGATGGTGCTGTCCCTCCACACGTAGTCTATCCCTGGACACACAGCTCGCAGTGTAGAAGAACCAGGTGTGATGTGCAGGCCAGACTGGGCCATGATCCCCTGACCTGTCGGCAAGGCCGAAGGTACAAAGGATATTTTTACAGCTATGATGATGCAGTTAAACAAAACCATATAAACTGTCATGTAATGTATTTTTTGTCACAGTACAGATGAAAGAGTCTGACATAACTAAAACTGATGATGATGATGATGATGATGATGATGATGATGATGATGATGATGATGATAATGATGCTGCTGCTGCTGATGATGATGATGGTGTTGACAACGACGATAATAGATGGTGATGTTTCTGCTGTGTGTTCTGAAGACGATGCTTGTGGTAGTAGTTAGGCAAAAGAGTTATATAGCGAGACTATTGATTACAATGCAAAGGCTGTGCTGGTTAGCTGTAACATTGTCAATAGACTGGGCAAGGAACTGAAAGATGAGCAGAGGGACCAACAGATGCACACTTCCCTCAATCACATGTCTCACAGAAGATGCAGAAGAACTGGACCCCAACTGGTTTAATTTTGTATCAAAAGGTTTATAAAATACGACTTCCAGTGTTACATGGTTGTGTGCAATATTATTTAATTCGCCTTAGATAAAAACAGCTGCGTCGTTTAATACAAAAGTGTTCTATGGATTTCTTCTAATCATTTAAGTAGTGACAAAGAAAGGACAGTTTGCTTAGTACTTGTTAGCTTGATGTATTTTAAGTCATGCACATTAAAACACCCAAACATTAATATAACAACTGTAGAGTCTAAACATTAAAATGAGGGATGCATGCAAGAACTGAATGGACAGTTTTTGAGTCCTCGAATACAACCTTAAACATCAAGATGTCTTGATTATCTATGGTGACTTGTCTTGGACATAATTATTTCTGTGATAATTGTTGATGGAGGAAAATGGGAGTGAAAGGAAGATTTGTGAAATAAAGATAAGCTATAATGAATACGAAAATTGACGACAGTTTACTCCAATGCAAACCATAGGAAAATGCTATTAACGAGCACATTTTTAAATGAAACATATGCTCCAATCAGAATAGTCCATTAATGCCTGAATTTTTGTTTTTGACAAACATTATGAACATATGTTGTAATTGCTGTAGCTTGAAGGTGATCATGTGTATTTTTGGTAAATATGTATTTGCAATGATGCTGTGGTGGGTAATAGTCCTGTCCCAAAAATGGGACGCTAGGCACGAGAGGGTAGGTTTTTTTCCACAGACATAACAATAATCTCCAGCACAACTTATGGCTTGCTTTTAATAGTTTCATGAATGTTTTGACATTTAACCATGGAAGACAACACAGTGTGATGAAAAATAATTATATAAAAAAAGAATATGGCCATACAAAGTAACCTTTAGTACTAACAAATAATCTGAAAAAACATGAAATGAAACTGATCTGCTAACAAGTCTCTTGAAATATAAAATGAGAAGGGGAGACTGTAGGATGGAGGAGAAAAACGTCTTTTCATCAAGCAACGGCTATTCTCATTTCTGGTGAGCATGGTTCTGGTGTCCTGGACATCACTGAGTCACTGAGTATGGAAAACAGCCAAGCACTTGTCATGCAGTCCCAATCCACACTTTTGGCATCTCCATTTGGTTTTCATGACACAGGCAGCACAGCGAAGCTAGGTAGGCCAAGGCCAAGGTGGTTTATTCCATCAACTCGGACAGCAGTGGGCACTCTTTTGTCCAGGGCAGGGCTTCTTCCCTTGGTACTTGGACGTCCAGCTCCTTTCGTCTTTGGTGCGCAGGTCAGGTAGGTCAGAGCAATAGAGTGACACACTGCCAGCAAGTCGAGAGGCTTTTCCTGGCTGGCTGGTGTTTTTCTGTACAGGTGCCAAGTCTGCTGCACGCTCACCTCAAGGCAGTAGGCAAAGATGGGCCACCACCACTTTTTGGATCGGATGTCTGTACGGTAGTGATCAACGTTTTGATCCGTGCGGTAAACGTCCCCCATCGTCTGGTTGTAGTGCTTGATGACGTAAGGCTGAGGTATCTCAATCCGTCGACGTTCAGCTCGAGACGATCGCTTTGCTACTTGAACCGGATTGACACCGACCTTGTTTGAGACAAGGTTGACTACGCTGTTGTCGTTCCACTGGGACTGACGACAGTGAGTCCATTTCTAGCATCAGTTGCGAAGTCAAAGCTGCCGCGCTTCATCTTTTCCATTTCCTTTACTGACTTCAAAGGACAATTATCCAGTTGATTTGCACCACAGCTTGAATGTGCCCTTGCCCTCAGCTGGCGCCTGTTCAGGTTGTCAACAGTTCCTCCTTCGTTCTCATCCGCACTATCCTCATCCGTCAGATCATCATTTGGTGGTGGCTCTATGTATACACTAGCTGTTTCAAATGCTGGTTCATCTTCTAGCATGCTTATTACTTCATGCACCGTGAAATGCCTGAAACAAACACAAGAACTACATGAGTCATGATACAATAAAAACCCTACCCTCTCGTGCCTAGCGTCCCATTTTTGGGACGCACCTTTCAGCACGTGGAATACATGATCTATGTTCTCAAAACGAAAACTGAGAAAGACAATTTTAGAGTATGAACCAAACAACATTGTTTCTTATTTGACATTATTAAAAAATTGCATGCTGCATAAACTATGGTCTTACCTTTTGGAGGCTGATATTTTGATGGTTGTTTTCTTGAAAATGTTCCTGCAAATGGCTGCTGCAAGATGTTCCAATTGAAGTCATCCACCAGAATTGTGTCTAATTGGAGAGGTAGCCTCCCTTTACTTATGGAAACAAGCATAATGCTCAAAAACAGTCAGACTCACTTTTGAGAGGCTTATAACTAAACCATCCCAAAAATGGGACACTAGGCATTAATGGGCTAAACAACAACTAATTTGATCACGATAACATTTGTAGAATTGTAATTGACATTCCCACGGCGATATGACATGTGTGAATGTAGCCTACATAATGGCATATCTTTATAAAATATTTCCATTTTGTTGATCTTTTCATGAAGAATAATATATATTGAAAATTCTATAACCTGATTATAGTGAAAAGTACTAGTAGTATCTCTGAGGTCCTGACGAAAATTCATTCGTCTCTGCTGCTTTCTTTCAGTGAGCACAAGCGAAATTGCAGACCCAAAGAGTGAATGTTAAAAACTAAGTGTTCCTTTATGCTAGATTTACTCTTTAAGGAAACAAACACTCCAGTTTCTAGACATTTTAACTGATGCAATAATTAACCATAATGATTGTTTGGGCGTGGTCTCCAAACTTAACATAAACCAAACTAATCATTAATTTATTTTTTTGAGAATATGTTGTTAAATTTAACATTTCTGTTTTCAAATTGTGAAAACGGGTTAGAAATCCCTGTTACCATTGACTATGAACGCTTGCATTAATGGTATAAAACAATGACAATTTAGGCCTACGTGCGGGGGTTGATTCTTATCACCTCTTCTTGTTTCTTTTCTAACAAAAACAATCACTGAGTATATGCGTCAACATTTGAAAGCACACACACATACGTGCATGCGTACACATACACACATACACATACATGCATACACACACACACACTGACACACACAGTACACACGCACGCAAGCACAAACGCATGGCATGACGTCCTCCCCCCACCCCCCACAAACACACACGTGCATAAACACATGCATATACTATACTTACGTACACACACTACTATAATTTCATCTCTCTCTCTGTCTCTGTCTCTCTCTCTCTCTCTTTCTCTCTCTCTCTCTCTCTCTCATCTCTCTCTCTCTCTTTCTCTCTCTCTCTCTCTCTCTCTCTCTCTCTCTCTCTCTCTCTCTCTCTCTCTCTCTCTCATCTCTCTCTCTCTCTCTCTCTCTGTGTCTCCATGAAGATGAGAATAATCCAGTTGTAAATCACTGAAAAGAAAACAGACAAAGTCAAAGAGCAGGTGATTTACGACAATGATGGTCGGTAAAAACAGGTGAGAAAGAATGAGAGAGAGAGAGAGAGAGAGAGAGAGAGAGAGAGAGGGAGAGACGGAGAGAGATGAGAGAGAGAGAGAGAGAGAGAGATGTAAATCACGGTACGCGATGTAAATCACGGTGTTTACAGGGAAAAAGGCCTGCCGCACACAGTGTTCATTTCAGTGAGTTCTGTCGACATTCAGGCCAGCCACTGTGCAGTGTTGGGTTGCTCGTGCGTAGAGCCCAGTTTTGTGGAAATACCAGTTTTGTCGACACTAACTTAACCACTTTCGTCGACAACTTGCAAGCCACATGTGTCGACTGGACACTTTTGTTAACCTAACCAATTATGTCGACTTTTTCTCCAGGGTCAAGGCGACACTTTTTTTTTATCAAAAGGTACAGAAGTGTAAACGTATTTAGATATACCAAATTTTGATTGTGTTGTTTAGATGAACATGAACAAAATGCTATAAATGAATTTTTTTTTAAAAGAAGAAGAATTTGGGGGATTATTATTTAGTTTTTGAAATAAAACGATGCTCAGAATAGAAAAATAAAACATTCTGCTAAAGTGAGTGGAAATAGGAAATGGCGACATTATAGGCCCTGAATGTGAAAGAAGTAGGCCTAAAATGCAAGATGCTGACAAATGTACTGCAATCGGGGGCATCAACTGCACACACATGTGTTAAACTGTATATTTTATTGATTTTCGCTGCAAAACATCGTCTACCTAAAAATAGCTGCAAAAGACAAAGGACAGAAAAGCAACAACCATAGACATCGTGGGAACACTCACTAGGCTAGCAGACCAAGAGAGAGCAATGGGCTGATTTCGCTATGAAAGTACTACAAGCTGAATTTGTTTCCAAGTAATGGACTAGGGTGTGTAGAATCTCTGTGTGAAAAATACCAGAAAACACCCTTGGGGTTTTCGAGTTATGACGTCATTATTTATATTTTTAAACTGCAATTTCCATATCACTTGAAAAAATATAAACAACAAAAAACTGTGATTATTTCTCGATAATTTCAAGCCAAGGTTCATGCAAGTGATGCATTAAGATGTGTAGAATCTTTTTGTGAAAAGGTTTTTTTAAAAACTTTGGTTTTCCTAGCTATGACGTCATCCATTCTATTTTTATTTAAACTGAAAACTCCTTCCTATGTAAACAAAATATTGTACCAGACAGTCCTCTTTTGATACTACAAGCCAATGTTGGTTCCAAACGATGTACCATGGTGGTCATGCCCAAATCAATTTGAACTAATTTTTTAGTTGTATTAGAAGCATCATGACACGATATGTTTTTTGATGTCGGAGCGATACACTTCAAAGATACATTCCATTCAGGGCCTATGTTGTCATTCTGAATTTGACTGACGTTTGATTTTCCCGTCGAAAAAAGGACACAAATCTAAGCGTCAGTCTCAAATCAAAAATTGATCGCGGCCCTGAGGGACTTGGAGATTCAAAAAAAAAAAAGATATAGCCAAGGTAGCTCAGAAAACCGTTTTCTCCTAACTACAGTAATATATATATATTATATAGATATATATATATAATATATATATATATATATATATATATATATATAACACTATATTTTCTGCTGATAATCAATTTGAATTGATTTTTATTAACACCAGGGTGAATTATCCTTTGATCGAAATTACTGTATTTCTTTACATACTGTTGCAAGGGTGTTTAGTTTAGTTTAGTTCAATAACGACTGGTAGCTTGATAATCGCTGCACTCGTAAATCTATTGCAAATATTGTCTGCTCGTGAAACAAAAATCTCTCCATCGTTTCAGAATATGGACCCTTTGTTGTTGTGATGACGTCACCACTGTCTGGGTCCCTGACCTTTGGCAGAAATGTCAAGGAGAATGACGATGGACCTTGGGGCAAATTGATATGTGTGCCACACCAGCACGCTGTGATGTTCAGTGTGGTCAGCTTGGCACGTTTTGATTACATCCGCATTGCGCTGCATCATTGTTATTTCAGATCCAACTGTTCTAGTGCCCCTTCTAAAGAAGGAAATGGATGCACCGCATTTATGACCAATTATGAATTGGCTAATGTTTATTGTTTTAGCAATGAACACTTCTTTGTTACAGTTTACAGAGGCAAAGTGAAAAAATCACCACCAATTAATGACACCCTTTTCCAGTTATTTTTCTCTTTCTTCCCTGAAAACGAGACACCCCAGAAGCTGCCTGGTGGTTTGTGGAACTGTTCTGTTGCTCACTCTGCCAGCTTCCAGCATCACATGGCATGTAACCTGAGGACAGAGTGTGGAAGATGGACCGAGAAGAGACTGTTGGGGGTGGCGTATTAGTTTCATTTTCGTGTGAGGGGGGGTGTGGGGGGGTGGTGTTAGTTTTGGTTTTATTTTTTGTACAGAACACTGTCTCTTACAGCCCAGTGAGACAGTGTCAGGGATATGCTGTCGACACATGTGTGGACGATGACTATCACCCCACACCGCCCCGCCATTTGTTTGGGGGAATCAAATATCAAAAGGTGACAGGATAGTCAGGATTCGACAAAGCCAGTGAAAAATGCAGATTGTTTAGCAGGCTCATTGGGACTCACCTGACATGTGTCTACGATACTTTATAACTGTGTCATTGTCAAACATGTCAAACAGACACTGGGAATAGACATAAGGGGTGTTGTGGCTGGTATGTATGTAAAACGTATTAAGCATCATATACACAATCTATGTACAGACACACAGTTGTTATACTATCAGAGAAGATAGAATTTGTCCTTCACCAACTCTTGTAAGAATGCATCAAACCATTCTAGCAGTGAAGACATTTGTCGCCAAATATAATGTTATAAGTACCATGAATATTGAATTTATAATATGTGCCGGCGTGTTAGAGTTTCTTCAATTTCGAGTGAATTGCTATGATGTGTGAGATCAAACCAAACAAAACATGACACCAGTTCCCCCCACGTCAATCAAGACTCCCCATCACTAACGCACAGTTCATGGCTGACCCTAATTCGACAACCTTCTCCTTGCACTCTTGTGCCACAATGGTCAGATGAACACAGCACATTCCCTATTGTGTGATTCCCACCTGCCCGCGAACTATGTGTGGTCTCCAGCTGCTGTCCCTCATGTCAGTATTCTAACGAAACATCGTCCATACCGTTTGACTGAACCCATAAACCCCCTCTGATAGCCTTTAGTTCCCATGTTATATACTGCCAGTGCATGTAGATTTATCTGACCCGTCTGTCATAACAAACCCCTGATCTGTAAACTTCATTTATGATTGTATGAATGATGAATCTTTCTTGTGAACATCCCTCTTTGTCACAGCAACGTTGTTACATAACATCATGACAGGTCAGGACAGTGCTGTGAATGTATGACAATGTGTGTGATCAGACATCCCACTGTCAGGATGAATCAGATGAAAAGGACTGTCGCCCAACCATATATTTTATCCCAATTTATGCACTCCATTTGCCACCCCCTTTTCTGGTCAGTTTTGATGGCATCTCCAAGTTCACCACAATTCCAATGAAGTCCAATGAATCATGTCCTGACAGTCATTATCTATGTCCTGGACCATTAAGGAACTGTCTGCCGGTGTACACGCGATGTAATGGAATATATGACTGCAGACAGCGTGGGGATGAGCAGGGATGTACAGACATGACATGTCCAGGATTCTTTCGATGCCGGTCGTCACTGACATGTGTCCACAACGACAACCTGTGTGATGGATGGCCTCACTGCCCAATGCATGATGATGAACTAGGCTGTGACATGACCTCCTGTCCTCAAGCCTGTCTCTGTCAGGGTCTCAGCTTCCTTTGTCCTCAGCCTTTCCAAGCAGCACGTTTCCCTCAGATTCGATCTTTGGATGGCACAGGTTCAGGGTTGACGCCATCTGATCTCAACAGTAACGTCTACCTGGTTCACCTGGTCCTGGCCAGGTGTTCTCTGACCAAGTTATCTGAACTGAAGTGGTCTAATGTACGACTTCTGGACCTCAGTTATAACAAGGTGCAACATTTTAACGTGTCTTCTTTGATCAGCTTGAAACACCTGCAATCCTTATCCTGTCTGGTACCCTATCTAATCACTCACCTGCTGACATTCCTTAGTTATTCCAGCAGAAAAGCCTCACAATGCTAGACCTGTCACAACCACAAATTGTCAATCCTGGATCCCTGCCCGTGTTTTCCCAGGCTACTAACTTAAATAAATTAAATTTAAACATTATCAACTCCCTTATCCTATTAGTGAACACGGTTCCACGCAGACAACGGTTTTTAAAGGAATTGTTTTTTCGAAATTCTAGTCCTTTCAAATATTTCCCCCAGACGTGCTTCAAAGATCTTTCCAATTCTTCGTTTCATTGCCACGGACCAACTATAAGCTATGCTGTAAAGAAATACTTCCTGATAACTTTGATCCTTCATCATGCCATAACACGCAGTGATGAAGTTTCCTCATTTGAAGATTTGTTACAGTCGTGGATGTACCGTGTATTTCTGTGGCTGACCACCTGTCTGACTATGTCGGGTATGTCTTCTGTTTCTACGCACGAATCTTTTCCAAGGCAAGACCTCTTCCTCTGGTTTCAGTGTCTTTGTCACCACCTGACTTGGCTGACTTTCTGATGGGGGGTTACTTGGTCGTCATTGGAATCGCTGATGACACCTTCCGTGGTCGATACCTCCATCAGGAGGACATCTGGAACAAAGTGTGGGCTGTAAGGTGGATGGTTTTCCTGTCTCTGTTGTCTGTGAGTTGTCAATCCCTCATCTCTGTCTGATCCTGCATATCGTTTCATTGTTCTCCTGTTTCCCATTCATCACACACTCCGATTGAGAGACATCTCGGCGATGGTCTGTGTGTTGGTCTGGCTGACTGGCTTGTGTTTGCCTGGTTCCTTACTTCCCATGACGTCAACTGGGAGTTTCTACAGCCGAACAGGGATCTGTATTTCCGCTGCCT
>JAGGCT020003477.1:0-2500 GCA_017654935.2 Phymorhynchus buccinoides
ATTTGCTCTATGGTCGAATCTGGTTGCGCCGTATGTATAATGACTTTGCCGCTAAAAGGGAGTTAAGATGTACACGAGAATTTCCTTCCCCTTATTCATTTCACTATAATATCATCTCTCTTGGGCCTCACTATTTCATATTTTTTTTAAGGAAATTTTAAGCATAAACATGTGGGCAAACTCTGCGTACACGTGCAAAGTGTTCTGTCACAATTAGGTGTTAATTAGGTGTTGTTCATAATGTATTCAGCTACTTGGCTCTGGAGCCCATTACTCCGTATAATACATGTCAAGAATAATCATGACAAAGCATACACACAATTTTAGAGTTATCCATTTCTGATAAGGGTGTCACTGGCAGAAAAGAACCAGCAAAATCCATTTCAGTTTTATTTTTTAGCAACATAGCCAGCAATAATTTTATTGTAGACGCATGGAATCTGTCATTGCATACATTAATGCAGTAAGAATAACTATTTTAAAAAGCGTATCTTCCACATAAACCTTTGTGTTAGAATTTTTTTTTTTTTAAAGCAAGAGAACGGATAAATCGTCAAATGCTGGGGTAAACACATCTATTTCAAATACATTGTTTTCCGTAACAACATGATCCGTCCAATTGCAGTACAATTTGTACCCCGGCGAGTGCGGTGTCCCCCATTTCCCACGGACATATACACAAGCACAGCCGTACATTCTCTCTCATGCCAAGTTCCGTCATGGGCCTCTGTTATATGAAAATACAATACACTCTAGAATGTTTTGTTTTTTGTTGAATTAAATGTTCTGCAATCAAAATGCCTTTGGCTCCTGAAGGGTGTTAAAAGACCTGTAATAAAGCTGGATAAATTGAAGATATCTCTCTGTCAGAAATGGATAAACACAAGATAAGGAACCTCCATGCCTAATGTTATGCTTGTTACATGAAAATGCTGAAAACTAGAATTTAAGAAAAATTAAATAACTGTTCGCGATCAAAATGCCCTTGGCACTGAAAGGGTTAAAGGCTGAATTGCAAATGTCCCAACAACAGAAATTGATAAACACATAATAATAAACCATTATTCCAAATTCCATGCTTATTACATGAAAATGCCCAACATTGGTGTGTTTTTTAAATCATAACTGTCCTAGAGCATAATGCCCTTGGCACTGAAAGGGTTAACGGCTGCATTGAAAATGCCCCTACGTCAGAAATTGACATGCACACCATTAAGAAACTAGCATGCCAAATTTTGAAGCTTGTAATATGAAAATGCACAATTCTAGAATTTGTGTGTTGAATTAAAAGTTCCACAATCAAAATGCCTTTGGTACTGAAGGGGTTAATAGCTGTAATTGAAAATATCCCTATTTCATAAATGGATAAAAACAGCATGAAAAACTATATTTCCAAATGTTATGGCTTGGCCAGCAGTAACAATGTTTTAATTACATAACGAACGATTTGCAATGAAAATGCCCTTGGTACTGAAGGGTTTAAAGGTTGAATTGAAATTGTCCCTACGTCAGAAATTGATAAACATGTCATAAGAAAAGACTATAATTCCAAATTTTATGCTTGTTGTATGAAAATACCCATCACTAGAACAAACTATTTTGATTATAACTGTCCCCGATCAAAATACCCTTGGTACTAAATGGGTTAAAGGCTGAATCGCAAATGTCCCTACATCACAAATCGATAAACACACCATAATAAACCATCGTGCCAAATGTCGTGCTTGTTGCGTGAACATTCACAATTCTGCTACATATCTCTGAAGCACAGAGGCCAAAGAAGGAAATCTTGATTCAAGTATACCTGTCTCTATAATGAAATCGTTCTAAGTATTTAGGAATACAAAATACCTCTATTTGGTGTCTGTTGGTGCATTTGTTCGTCTTCTGTAGAACACAGGTGAAAAAAAACGGAAATGAAAAGGAATTTGGAGTTTTTACAGGTATCTAACTAACCCTACCCTCAAAATGAAAATACAGACGCCAAAGAAGGGAAAAGAGACCCCCAAACCCCTTCTAGTTTTAAAAAAGGCAAACAACCGGTTTTCTTCTTCTTCTTCGTCTGCGTTCGCAGGCCATATGGCCAATATGGGTAAAGTACATATGTGTCCGGTTTTCAGTTTTCATTGGTCTCCACGCTGCGGAGCTCAAGAGAAAAATTATTTGTCAGATTTTTTTTTTAAAGGGCAGGAGAATGGGCCAAGAACCGGCTTTCGATGTTTATCATAAAAACGCTTCAGAAAATCATAGTGGCCGATATCCACTAAAAGATGTAGTAGGCCCCCCAACAGTCTTTGTAAGTCGCACATGAATGCATGTACACATAAAATGCGTAAACATGCATGTGCGCACACATAAATAAGTATACACGAGTAAATATATGTTTCATTTTTGTTCGCTTATATCTACACTAATTGTGTACGCACATGCGCGCGCACACACATGTAATTATACTTACTGACAGAAAACACAATGTCACACATATTTCATATTATGTTGT
>JAGGCT020003477.1:12500-13671 GCA_017654935.2 Phymorhynchus buccinoides
TGACTACCTTTTTTAAAATTCCACACAGAACTCCAACAAGTCAATTCCAAGTATCTTCCAACAAATACCCAGCAGAAGAAAAGTCTCTGTCAATCTAACTCAGCTTCATACGACATACCCAGCCATAGAACTCAATACAGACAGTCCACTTTCTTTCCTCTCACTATCCCGCAGTGGAACGGCCTCCCTGTGGAAGTTGCCTCCACCCAGTCCTTGGTTGCCTTCAAGAGGGGCCTCCAAAAGCACCTCTACTAAACAACCATTCCTCTGCCTTCCCTCCCCACCTCCAACCCCTGCATCACCACACCTAAAAACAGATGCCCCCCCCCGCCCCCCCCCCACCCCCCCCCCCCCCCCCCCCCCCCCCCCCTTTTTTGCATGCAATGTAATGATGTATTGTCACCTAATACAAATACTCCTGTGCATGCATCATGTGGGGCCCATGTTTCCCCGGTTGATCTGGGGGGACTAAATGGTAGTGCATGACACTCTACATGCATCATGTGGGGCCCCGGGTGTCCCTGGCCTGTCTGGGACATTCACGGTCCGGGCATGACCTTTAACTCGTCTTTCCTCTATCACACCCACCCACCCCACTCCCCCTCCTCGCCCCCCTGCCAAAACAAATCTTCACATATCTAACTAACTTTTTTTCGGTTTTAAATCCATTAAAATATCCTCCTGGGGGAGGGGGGGGGGGGGGGGGGGGGGGGGGGGAGGGGGGGGGGGGGGGGGGGGGGGGAGGGCACTTATAGTTTTTTTTATGATTTACTAATCTTTGTTGATTATTTGGTGCTGCTTGACACTGACAGTCTTATTTATGAGGCGTTCTTCTTCTTCCTTCTTCTTCAAGTTGTGGCTGTTGTCCTGCCCGCGCTCACCGGTCTTTCATTCGACCATTATAGCGGCACAGGTGCGTGCTATGTAATTTTGTGTCATCCATCCCACCGCACACACGGCCTACTCGTAACGCGAATAGTGGAATGGGCTTAACTTGCGCGCAAGATCTGTGCGTTTTGCCCACGGAACCTGGGTTTGTTTTGAGTCTTGCACAGTAGTTAGTAATAAGTAGTTTCTAGCATTCAGAGCGAGGGGGGGGGGGTGAGGGGGGGGGGGGGGGGGGGGGGGGGGGGGGGGGGGGGGGGGGGGGGGGGGGGGGGGGGGGGGTGGG
>JAGGCT020003478.1:0-13669 GCA_017654935.2 Phymorhynchus buccinoides
GCGCGTTTTAGATTCTTTTCAATTTCTTTTATTTATTAGCCCTCCCCGATCCACAACTAGCATTATTGATTCGAAGAGCTAGGGCCACCGAAACTGTCCCATTCGTCATATATTGACTGACACCTACGCTCCACTGATACATTCCCTCTTACTAGTCTTGTTGATCGCGTGGGAAAAATAAACATGGATAAGCTTTATCGTGTGATCGAGTGACTTCTAGATTTGAATTAAATGTTGATGAACAGTCGTTTGATTGTTTGAGGAAACCTCTGTCTGAGGTCCTGTAGGCTGGACGGTCAGCATAGATAGAAAATGTTTCATTTCATTCTCAGTCTTTGCTTTTGAATGGACAAGCTCTTTAGAATGTGCTTGATGTACGGAAACTATGGACATTGTATATTTAAAGAGAACATTTTATTCTCAACTCGGTTTTCTCTTCCTCTATGTAATTCAGTCGAAAGGACAATTTATCGACGAAGACTTGGGGACAGCGCTTACATTAAGTAGACATAAATCAAAAGTATGGAATCCTGGCCAGTCGTGCCGTTCAGTGGGTCTCATTGGCATGATGCCCACCCAGCACGGGGGGGGGGGGGGGGGGGGGGGGGCCTAGACCTATTCTCCGAGCTGATTTATGTTATGTTTTCTGATGTTCCGTCTTGATTCGTTTCTTCTTGTTCTTATGTTTTCTTTCTGTTCTTGATCTTTCTTTCTTCTCGATCTTCCCTTCCTCTTGTGGCCTTCTTTATCGCTCTCGCCATGTTCCCATTCTGTCTTCTCTGGACTTTCCCGTTATTCCTCCTTCTTCAAGCATCACGCTCATAGGATTTTTACTGTGGTTCGATGGGTGAGTGTGGGGTGAGGGTAGGACAATGGGGGACAAACTGCAGCGTCTCCTTAGCGGAACCACAAAATGCGTTCATCTTATCGTGGAGAATACCAGTCATTTAGCGAGACTATGATTTTGTTTGGCTTCTCAAGTCTGCCGACTGTCTGCCTGCCTGCCTGCTTGTATGTTGTACTTCACTGCCGCATGTCTCTCTGTGCTTCCACCTGTCGTCTGTCTGTCTGCCTGCTGCCTGTCTGTCCTGTCTGTTCTTGATGTCACAGCAATGGGGTTCTTAAGTGAAGGAAATCCAGGTACGTCTTTATATTGCTTACTTCAGGAGGCCACCAGTTTATCTAAAATTTACGAGTTTTTAGGATTTGGTTCTGTGCATATTGTGTCCTTTTCATGGTCGTATACTTATTCCGCCCGCTCCCGAAACGGGTGATTTTGATGCTGTATGATCTGCGAATAACTCAAATAACTGGTTTTCCACAGAGCCACATTCATAGGTTCGTAGTCAGCACCAGAACATGGTTTTATCATCTCTGCTTCTCAATATTACTGGAACGGGAGAAAACACCGGGGAAGACGTACTTGCTGAAAATTTGCTAATATCGCCCTGCGCTAAACTGGTGCGGGTAGTAGCAAACGGCAACAGGTACTGATATATATTACATTACTCCTAACGACTGACTGTCCTATCGCCCTCGTCACGTCACTTTAATGATGTGTGTATACTACTAATTTTGTCCTTATTTACTTTGCCTAGGCTAGTTCTTTTGCTGCCACGAAATAGGTTGTTAGGTTTTGTCTATCAAGTTTCTCTTTGCTACTGTGTGTAATTTGGCAACCGTGTTAATCGCCAATGGTCAAAGTGGAGACAATTTCTTTCTTCTCAGTTTCCAATGTTTCTATGCGAAATCTGTTTCTATTGTGTTTAGTTTTTTAAGGCGTTTGGAGTAGTTAGAATGCGACTATGTCCAACATCACGACTGATGTAAGCTTAGTCTTCATGGCTGAAGTGTTTGCACCAATCATGATTTGAGTCTCTAGAATCCAGGTTGCCACTCGTACTTAAGGTTTGAACTCTGCTGCACAATTCGTTCCCCCGTTCCAGGCATGCTTTCTGAACAACAGAAGCTGCATGGACAAGTAGTGAAATTGGACTTTCCCATGTCAGAAAGGCCTTTGCCGTAGGAAAAAGTTTTTGCCCACCTCGTTGACATCAAGGGTTGCATATAGACTCCGTCTGCATGGGAAATCTACGTTCAAAAGTTACAGAGCTCGGTATTCAGGGCAATATGGCTAATTTTATTACTGACTTTTTAACTAACAGAAAGATAATATGCGTGGTACAATCCTCTCAGAATCATATAGCCTGGATCTTGGAGTTCCACAAGGCAGCTAATTGCTCCAACACTTTTCAATTTATGTTGTACAATATTCAAACGTTTTCATTGAAATATCACACATATCTATGTCCGATGATATTGCCAGCTGGACCCAAACTAATCAGTCAATCAAAAGCGCATATTTCCAAACTTGCTTAAGACCATCACACTAATCCAGCCTCTGATTGATTATTTTAACCGCTACAACGGGTTTAAGACTTTCCCTATACGTGTGACTTTATGTGTTTTTCTAGACTCCACTACTACTAAACGTCATAAATATTTCAGGAGCTGCTAAACAACAAAGCCCTGAGGTAAATGTGGAGTCATTTGACCCCTAAGCTTAAGGTTGACCCAACGTGCTAACGCTATTCAACATACAATTATAAAGCTTAAAAGAAGCCTCAGTTTTATTAAAGTGTCTCTAAATGAAGCGTTGGGTGCCAAGGACCCCAAATTCGCACATCAACTGGTTAGTCTTTGGTACGCACAGACTTTACCTATGGGATGGGGTTTTCCACTCCACTAACACCAGCCGTGGTTTTGACACTTCAAAACAATAGAGATAAAGCCATATGAAAATACCCTGGGGAATACCGTATGGGACGCTGTATATGGCTCCAAACTCATACAAAACTCAGGCTGTGCCTTCACCACTCCCGGCACTGACAATCACCAAACAATGCAAACTGAATGACTATGTCTCTGTATTTAAACTGAACTATGGGCACTTTTGGAGCCTGTGTTCTGTTTTTAACAATTATAACCATAATCCTCGATTAGTGTTGCTGGTTTTTACAGCTCCCTTTCCTCAATTCAACCCTTAAGGGGTCCCCATACATAGAATTACGAATTTAAAATACCTATAAATTAAAAGTACTTGTAACATCAAATACTATAGAAAGGCACTGTATGACAAATAACCTGGATTCCATCCCATAGCGGCATATTAGGCCGACCAAAGGCAATATGAGCCGCTAAAAAGAAGCGAGAGTCCGGACTATCAAAAACATAAAACTATCTACCTTTGAAATAAAAGTAAAGCTTAAATCTGCTATGTTCCTCCATGGACAAAGGGCGTTTGGAGGTATATGCGTAAATCCCATTCTTGGGACCATAGAATAGTTAAAGGGGTCATTTTTCCTCAAAATACTCAGTTTCACTCCAAGTACTATTTCGAACTACGAAGACTGAAATCATATTTATGTAAGCATGTAGAACTATTATGCTTGGCGGCAGCAGTATTACTGAACATGCAGCATTTGTTTTAGTACACTGTTTTAATAATCTCAAGGAATTCGAAACGTTTTAAAACAAAAGTATGAGACTCATAATATAAAGTTTCCACCAAGACAGATACTCCTCTCCTAATGGAAAGCAGGTGGGCCCCATGAATCATGGTTCGCCGAAACTCTCAATCAAATTCAACCTTTGGTCACTCATTTTTAAACGTTTTGACAAAGTTGTCAACCCCAAGAACCATTTTAAATATATTTTAACAAAAGCTCATTTTCTATTTTACACAATAAAGATAAGCTATAGAAATTTAAACTCAATTATTATTTTAATGGGCCACCTTAGTCAGAGTAAATCTCCATTTATTTTAAAATCTGATAGTTGTTGATGTACCACCAGACTCGGCTCACTGGATCATTTTTATTTGAGCCTTTTTATGACTCAGGAGTACGTATCCGACACATTTTGAAGGGATGGGATCCACTGAATTTACATTTTATATTTTTCACGTAAGCAAAATGACTGCGAAAATTTGTGCCATACAAGCAAATAGTCATTTGCTGTGAACAAATCAAATTTAAAATTTTGTTTGGCTCCGTACGTTTTTAAAACAAATGAATGTCATAGTATCGTACATTTCGGTTGTGTGTGTGGTGGGTGTGTGTGTGTGGTGTGTGTCTGTGTGGGTTGTGTGTGTGTGTGTGTATGCGGTACATAGGCCCCGACCTTTTAGTCCTTATCTCCAACATTACCGTTGTTCTTTTCTTCGAAACTATAAAAGTGGCGTTAGAGGGTTAAGTTACAAGGATACTTGAGTTTTGACGTGACAGAGGGCCTTCAAGTCACGCAGATCAAGCAGTCAGTATACATTGAAGAAAGGAACAAAATAAGGATAATCATGTTGTTGCAGAGATTACTGTTGGGCACCTTTAACCTTGAATCAGTCAACACTCTTTCAAACTAAAGAAGACTCTCAACTCTCCACTGAAACTTTAACGTTGTCTTTTTTCTCAAAAAAACATAAGATGCTAGAGGGTTAAAACTAGCATGAGATACTTGATTTTCAACGTGAAGCTCCTTCAAGTCATGACGATCAAAGCACTCAGATACATCGGTAAGGAACAAAAGAAAGAAAATCATTTGGTTGCAGATATTACTGTTGTGTTGTACCGAGTAGGAGATACTTGAAAGAAGACTCTCCATTAGATATACAAAAAACGCTCTTTAAAAAGAAACACAAAACTTCAGTTGTGTACAAATAGGTACATTTTAACGTCGTTAACTTATATTTTCTGTAACAAATGGATGTACCGAGTGTGTGCGTTGACGGCCCGGTTGTTTAGCTTTTATTTGCGCCTTTGAGTAACGGTTGTTCGTGTTCATTCGCACATCATCTCTGCGCATAACTTAGCCTACCGCACTTCCGGCAACAAGGCCTAGGCCTAGAGAATAAGATATCACGCCTTACCTCATAATCAAGACGACGTACTTAACATTTCAGGTCATTTCAGTCTTGAAAAAAAATATACGGAAAATCCAGGGTTTCGTCGATTTCACTGCCTTCGACGTACGAATCCTTTGTTAGGCCTAGACGATTGATCACCATGTGCAAAGACTGTACAGGGGAAGATAAACATGGATGAGCTTGCTGGCTGTGACCTTGACCTTTGCTTTGTGGCAGAGGGGGGGGGGGGTGGGGGGATTAACGAAGCGAAAAAAAAAAATTAGGACTAAAATAAAATATATTACGGGGGGGGGGAAATGTAGATGATGTGGAACAAGTTAGGACCATCGCATGAACAATCAGTTTAAAACAGGAACAGTTTTCAGGAGTATGGCCTTACGAATTACGATCACGCAACTTCAATTATTAATTTTCTAAGAGTAAGAGGCTTAGACCTACAGGCAAAGAGTGTAGGCCTACTACAGGTGTCCGTAGACCCCCCTTACCCCGACGGGGCGTTGGGGGGGGGTGGGATTGGTCACTATGTTTTTTCTGAAAGCTTGGTCAATATGGCTTTTCAATTTTACTTGTTTGCCAAAAAAAAAAATAGGGCTCCACTATGTTACATGCGCATATATAAACATACATATAATTAAATTTTTAAAAGAAAGGGGTAGGGGTAATAAAAAATGCATAGAAATAATTTTAATTACAATTCACAGACACCATACAGTAAAATCCTAAAAATTAATTCTGTTTTCAGACTTCACAACGTGTATTACATAACAGTATTCTCACGGTCCTATACAGGCATGGGAATTGTCATGGGCTTCATTCCCATGCCTGCTATAGTAATAAAAAATCAGCACCTCGTGAGCCTTGAAGCGCTTTGCCTTCTTCTTGTTTAAACTAAAAAAAAGTAAACAGATTTTACTGACTTTTATAAAATGTTTAACACTTTTTTGGCGAAAAAAAATAGCATTTATGTGTAAATTTTTACTGTGCATAATAACATTCTTTACCTTTTTCGAGTTTTCAAACTCTTTTGTTGAGTCTTTTCTCTTAAAAAGTTGGTCCTGAAAATTTTAATTACAAATAGCTCAAAGAGTTAGTATCCAAATTTTTTAATGTAAACATTTTGCAAAAATATCCACAATTTTAGTTGTCCAAGACGCGGGCCACTCCAGACATTATAGGTTCTGACCTACTAATCAGACCCAAACAGTATAAAATAAATGAAAGTTGGAACAACTTTATCTAAAGAAATAAAATACTTTTCCTATCCCTTTTCCCCTTTCCCCCCCCATCTCAATTTAAAGTAATGTATCACATGACTCCGATCGACGAGACGTAAAGCAAAAATCATTCCACAATTCGGTTCTGCTTATTATTGTTCGTTGCACAGAGGGAAAATTTCGATTCCTTTAGCCCTCTTTTGTCTTTGTCCCTTTATCTTTCTCTCAACTAGATTTTCTGCTTTCGTTCTTCTAACCGGTCAAGAAGGAAGCTTTCCTTAGTAGCTGTCACCCCAAACTCGATATTTGTGGGGTGAAACGCTGTCACGGTAACCGGCGTCAAAGCTAAGAAGACCATGCTGCCCTGTTGAGCTGAGGAGGGCCTTTTTGCTGTGTACCTGAACTGAGGGCCGGCAGGCTATTTAGAGGTGCTAATGTTCGGGCCAGTGGTCAGTTGAGGGCCTAGCGTCTGGTTGAGACAGACTCAGGAAGCCACGAGCGTGCCGCAGTTTCCCCAGACGGCTAGGCCTTCAGTCGCTGAAACTTCTGTTGTCCTTAAGCGGTAAAAGGGCCGCGAGGCCGAAAGGGGAGCTACATTGTATGGGGAGGAGAGGCCTTCAAGTTATTGAGACAGTCGTAGCTGTTGCTGTCTGTAGACAGTGATAAGGGCCGCAAGGCAGAAACAGAGCTGAACGGCGTGGAGTGGAGAGGAAGGTGTCGGCGTGTTGAACATTTAGTCTTTGTAATATTATATGGCATAGTGCGATTGTGCCGAATAAGTAAAATTAACTTTAAGTTATCGCCACAGCGATGACTTGGCACGAAGAGACAGTATGAAGATAGTGTGTGTATGAATAGTGTGGGGTGACCTCCCTACATCTAGGCCTTCAGTCGCTGGGACTTCTGTTTTCCTGAAGCGGATGGCGGTGGCGGTAGCTGTCCACACGTGCTAAAGGGCCGCGAGGCCGAAAGGGGATCTACATTGTATGGGGAGGAGAGGCCTTCACGTTATTGAGACAGTCGTAGCTGTTGCTAACTGTAGACAGCTGATAAGGGCCGCTCCAAGCGAGCAGAACACAGAGCTGAACGGCGTGAGAGTGGAGAGGAAGGTGTCGGCGTGTTGAACATTTAGTCTTTGTAATATTATATGGCATAGTGCGATTGTGCCGAATAAGTAAAATTAACTTTAAGTTATCGCCACAGCGATGACTTGGCACGAAGAGACAGTATGAAGATAGTGTGTGTATGAATAGTGTGGGGTGACCTCCCTACATCTAGGCCTTCAGTCGCTGGGACTTCTGTTTTCCTGAAGCGGTAAAAGGGCCGCGAGGCCGAAAGGGGATCTACATTGTATGGGGAGGAGAGGCCTTCAAGTTATTGAGACAGTCGTAGCTGTTGCTGTCTGTAGACAGTGATAAGGGCCGCAAGGCAGAAACAGAGCTGAACGGCGTGGAGTGGAGAGGAAGGTGTCGGCGTGTTGAACATTTAGTCTTTGTAATATTATATGGCATAGTGCGATTGTGCCGAATAAGTAAAATTAACTTTAAGTTATCGCCACAGCGTTGACTTGGCGCGAAGAGACATATGAAGATAGTGTGTGTATGAATAGTGTGGGGTGACCTCCCTACATTTTATGAGCACGTTGGGTTGGGTAGAGGGTGTTTTATTAGTGAGTTATCGCCCTTGAATAGTGAGGGGCGAAGTAGCCGGTTCACTGCAGGGACTGTAACCAGTTTGATTTGACATTGTTTGAACCAGCCTCTTTGTTGTTGTGGTTGTTTACCTGTGGGGTTGTTGCTTTGATGGTGAAAGGTGGAGTTAGCCATCTGCAGCATTTAGTTCATCAGTGTATACATTTGGGTGTAACCGTAGTGGTATTTCCTGTGCTTTGGTACTTGTTCACTATATACATTCATGTTCTCATTTCTACTAGACATCAATAAACTAAGCTTAAATAAACTGGGATTTCTCTAAAATGTTGGTGCAATCAATTCTTTTCTCAACTCATTGAAAAAATGGGCAAGCAAGACAGTACAAAATGCAACTTATTGTCCGGATTTTCTTCACAAAGAGGGCATGTCGTCAGAGAAATTCAAAAACCTTGTATCTCGATATTCGGGGTTCTTGAGTTAGATACATAGTCAGCTCTCAAATTTTCCCCACCACCTTCCACCAAAAGCTCGCATAATTATCACACGAACTGTCTAATTCCAAGTCCCAAAGGATCAAATCTAGTTAGGACCAAAAACAAAAAAACCTTGTATCTTCGTTCTTTTCAAGTTTTTAAAAAGTAATTTTAACAAAATGCAGGTCTAAACTCGCAATGTCTTGAACAACAAATTATTCATCATAGTTCATCAATTGTGGTCAACGCTTCAAATGGATGAAAGCGGATGTAATCCCAAATCTAAATCTAATAATAATACATTTTAAGTGGAGAGAGACGGGGGGGGGGGGGGCGAGAGAGAAGCAGAGAGAGAGACAGAGAGAGCGAGATGTAGTGTGAGTATACAAGTCAAAGAACGTTTTAATGAACTGGTCCATCTACCCATGTCAAAGGGAACAGTGGGAAGGGGAAATGAAAGAAGAAGAGGTACTGTCACTACAAGTAACCTAGACTCAGCTACGAGATCCTCTAAGCACTCACGCAGATTTATAGACTGCTGCATGATGCCAGTCCGTACACCTATTTTTCCATTCTCGGACTGAAGACTCTCTGCATTCTCCCTGACCTCCTTGAAGCAGATGCCACCCTGCACCTCGCTTTTCTCTAGCCGACCTGATTCAGATGCACGAGAGAGGACGATAGCAGAGAGTACCCAGAGAGAACAACATCCTTCCCGCCCCCCAACCGCCACACAAGATTTCCTCTTCTTCTTCGCTGCCTGACCCTTCATGCCTTATTGGCCCAATTCTCCTGATGTAGTTTTTTCCCCCAAATAATGAAGCCTAATCCATATATCCGTTGAGCTCCATCCGAAAATCATGATATGTGTCATTGGAATGCATCGAGGAGATCGCGATTGAAATCTGGAAACTTAGCAGCATATTATTCCACAACCAACATTAGGGGGCAATATCGTCCTGTGTACGCATAAAAAATAAGAAAAGACACTCTGCTCTCCTCAGGTTGTTTCCATGTCCCAATCCATAAGTAGGTCACTGGTTTAAAAACGCAAAACTTTATAGAGCACAAAAACTGCAATAAAGGACGCAAATTATATGCCTACGCTACAGGTCCGCAGGCATTGCTAAATGGAGCGACAGTTGCAACACATAAAAAGCCCACCTGTTCGTCATAAATACTGGCGTTATCGAGATCAGTAAACTTGGCTTACGTCATAGGCCCCGTCTTAGCCTGTTCAAACCAGCACAATTAACAACACAGAAAATATCACCGGTAGTCATTTTCTAGATTAGGACGAGGCATGTGCTTAAACAGCATGAAGGAGGAACTCAGACAAAATATATGTGAGTAAGTGTGACTGGATTTTATTTCAGCCACTATTGGCCAAGCCCACTTGTCCCTTGCACGAATTTAACAGTAAATGAAGAATTTTCGGATATAAAATTAGGGACAGGGGTTAACTTGCGCCAAGAGGAGCACCAAATTTTTATGATGCCTTCTTCGGTCGCCGATCGCCATCAGACAGATTTCATTAATTATAATAGAGCGCATTCCGTCCATCTGCATTGGTTATGTGCTATAACTAACAAATGGAGAGATGAAAATTAGATCGAAAAAACTAAACTGTTTCTTATGCTACTAATGAATAGAAAAAAAGGATATCAAAAACGAGAAAAGAAGAGTGTACTGTCACTTACAAGAATAAATACAATCGCTACAGAAAAAAGAAAACATGAGTGTAGAAGAAGTGAAAATCATAGAGTCAATGAAAGAACAGCTAAAGTTATACGGAAAAAAGAATAGAAGTAGTAAAACTCCATGAGATCACAGAGCCAGATGTGTAGCTTGAGGGGGAAAAAGTGACTAGTTAATTTATTTTAGCTTAGAAAAGCGGGCACTATGTCAGTACAAGCATTCCTAGAATTGAATGATGCAGGTAATGAATGGACGAACAAAGATATATAAGAGAAGTTCAGGACTTTTTTATGAACACTAGTATTAAAAAAAAAGACGTTTGATGATGGTAATTGAACAAACTAGTCATGATATGCCTCATTAGAGTAACGCAAGCAAATCATTTAGAAGGAGAAATTATTTTGAAGAGGCACTATCAGCACTGAAAAATAGAAAAATAAAAAAGCCCAGGAACAGACGGATTCACTGTTTGAATTTTTAAGTTCTTTTGGAACAAATTGGGAATTGTTAGTTGTATATAGCACTAATACAGCATTTAAAAAAGGGGAGCTATCTTTGTGGTTCAAGACCTAGGGATGATAACTTGTATTCCTAACAAAAAAAAATGATTAACATAGAATCTGAATTAAGAACTGAAGGCCAATATCCCTTTTCACGTATCTATAAATTGGTTGGCTCGTCGTGCATTGCAAATAGGTTTGAAATAGTTTTACCCAAACTCATTCATGAAGACCAAACGGGTTTTCTAGAATCGGTACATAGGTGATTAATATAGTTGATTATGACCCTATAGCGCATTTAGATGAACTAACTTGCCTGGTCTAATTAGTTACATCGATTTTGAAAGCATTGGATTAAGTGGTTGGGGTTTTTATGTTTAAAGTATTGAAAAAATTTGGACTTTGGGGCAGGCATTTGTCAATGGTTGAAACATTCTATAAAACCATTAAGTCGTGTGTTCTTGTAAATGGCCAGGCTCAACTGGTTGAATTAAATAGGATGGCACGACAAGGGAAGCCATTGTCACTTATTTGTTTATATTTGTGTTTAATCCTTGCTATCATGAATAATAGAAAATGAAATATTCAGGGAATTGTGTCAACTAAATGTTGAAGCATAAAACTCCTCTCGAGTATGCAGAATGATACGAATTTCTGTTAATTGGGTTATAAAAATCATTTGAACCTGTATACCATAGTTAAATTATTTTGCACATAAATCGGTTTAGAAATGAACGGTGAAAAGACTATTGTAACCTGGCTTGGCAGCCGGAAAAATTCCCATTTCACTATATGGACCACTTATGCTTAGAGTTGAATCCCCAAAAATTTAGATACTAGGAATTTGGTTTACTAATGATTGTAAACATGTGTTTATATCACTACTGGACGCAGCTAGCAGAAGTTAGACATTGTATTCAGAATCTGGATACAAGGCACTACCCTTGGGAAGGTGGCCGATTTATAATCTTGATCTTCAAAATTAATTCATCTTGCTACTACCCTCTGATGACTTTTTTAAACATTGCAAAACTATTTGTGATAGATTCATATGTATAGAAAAAGACAAGATAATAGGAAACAGCTCATAAAATGTATAGCTTAACGGTGGGTATTGGCAACCAGAACTAAAACTTTTGCTACGGCATGAAACTCACTTGGATGAGAAAACTCGACAGAACAAAACATAAAACTGGAAATCGTATTGCTTTATTAACTATCCAGTTCTTAATCATATATTAAGATAATGACCAAGAAATCGTAACAACCCTTCCACACTCAACATACATCTGGACAGAGGTATTTAAGCGCTAGACGGAATCGCTTTTATTAAAGTAAGATGTAAATTCCCGGTGAAATGTTAGCGAACCAGTATTTCCAACAACAGAATAACAAATAGTAATAGTTCATCAGCCTGTTAATGGATTAATGAAAATGTTATAAATTGCAAACTTGATACGTGATATGGACAGTTATTTTCGTTCAATGAATTCAAGCAAATACAACAGTAGTAGAACTTTTTGAACTTTTCGGATGTAAAAGAGCCATACAGAATAATTAAAAAATCAGGAATAAACATCGGCAACAATATGTTATAGAGATGTCGCCTCTCTGTTTTAAAATAATACACCTTTTCAAAGGATCGAAACTGTATTCGCGATACTCTGATAGAAAACAACGTCAAACCTAAATGTTTTACTCGGTGGACGAAAGATGAACTATGAATGATTGGAAGGAATGCTTCTATTTATGTAAACAAAACTGCAGATGTTAAAAATGAAATGGTTTCAACTTAAAATGTACATAGATGCTAGGACAATGTCATTCGACAGAAGATGGGCGTGAGAGACAATGATCTATGCAATTTTTTTGTAATACAACCAAAGATGGCATCCATCATATGTTTTGAAATGTCACGATTATTCACGTTTTTGGTCTCAATTGTCTGATGCCTTGAATGATAAATGTCAAAATGTATTTAATTTATGTTTTCCAGAAGCACTCGCAATTGTTGTATTTTGACAAATATACAAATCGATCATATGTTTTATGTTATTTGTGGCTGTCTATACCACTGTGTTAAACAATGAATATACCTGTCTTAAAAAATTTACTTTTAAACAAACAAATACAGATACAAAAATAGAAGGAATATATTTCCACAAAAACTTATATTGCATAATGATTTTGCTGCCAGGTGGGCTCCATTCACTGCAATTCATTATGTAAAATTGATATAATAAAACTTTTGCTATAAGATGCCTATAAATTATTAGTCCTTATATTATATGGAGCCTTTTCTGGTGTGGTTTTTGAACATTTTAAAATATGAGAAGTAATGCCTGTTGGTCAGAGCTTGAACTCCAATTTGAAATGTTGAGCCTCTGATTTTTAGTTACTTTTTTTTCCACAAACTCTTGATGTAACTTGTTACCTCAAGATGTTGTGATAAAATTTTCATGACTTCCTGCACGAGATGTGTGTAAATGTGTTTGTTTTTGTCTTCTGTATGTATATTTATTTGATTTTGCCTATTATTTGTTTTTGTTTTTCTTCCTTGTGCCATAATGTGTAAAAACGGTCAATAAAAAAAAATCAAATGGATAGGGCCCAGCCATGTCTGTATTCGGCTGGAGAAAACTCTTTCTACAAAAAAGCAAGCAACTAAGTAACGAAAACCCGCAGGAATGTAACCAGTATAAGAAAATATAGTAGATGACACGTAGCAAAGCTGTAAAAAAGGCCGAATCAAAGAGATGGACATACTAGAGAAGTTAAGAGCCCAAAACTCTCAGAAGGTGGGCGAACCCTTGTGTACTAAAACCACCCGGTTCCGCGCAGGGGGGTGGGGTGGTTGTTGGTGGTAAGATTGGAATCATATTACTAGAGATAACTTGACAGCAGAGGGGTTCGCAATACATGTTGACCATTGTATGACAAAGCATGGCTTTTTGTAAACATCCTATATTAAATTGGTTATTTTCAATTTCGCAAACATATCATCTGAACAATGTCCCCTCCCACGATAGGATAAATAGCGAATATAAAATTATTAGGATCACAGACTCACTGTGTAAAAATAAAAGGTTTCTCTTTCATATTTCACATCGCAATTGTATTCTTTGCATCTGATTTTTCAGTTTGGAGTTTAAACTGTAACGCTAAACACAGGCAATCTTTGATCTCTCCCTTGATCTCCATTCCCTTCTTG
>JAGGCT020000347.1:5000-20999 GCA_017654935.2 Phymorhynchus buccinoides
AGATTGTACAAACATTTTATGCAAAATAGCTTGGTTTTTACACTCGAATACTCACGACAAATTAAAGTCAATGTGTATAAAGTGATTAAGAAGGAAAGGGGTGGAGGGGGGACTATTTGATTTTGACCAGTATAATCACACCAAAACAAAATGTTACAAATAAAGTATCGCCATTATAGTTAACGCTCAAAACATCATCACAATAACTCGGTTAGTGAATATACGATGTTCCTTCCGTGAACATAATACATCGTAAGCCATCACCATAATTGCTTGATTTTTGGACAAAGGGAGTAATAGAAATACTCGTGACCCAACGGCGAGACAAAGACAAAATGCATCCACACGTTATGTTACACGCACATACATTCAATGCACATGCTGCACAAGCAAGGGGGAAAAGGGGGTATGGAATTAATCTACTACATGTTCACAATTCCTCTGACAAACATACATTCAAGAACCAACAAAACCCTTTAGTAACAGTAGACATGTTCTGGACATAATTATTATCTATCTTCGAGGAAATGGTAGGAATATGAAATTACGTAATTATATAACTGCACATAAAATGAGTTCATTAATGCTTTGCGCTACATGTTCAAGCACATTGAGTTTTGTTGTTTCTTACAATAAAGGATTTAGATAAATACAAGGCAAGCTTAGTGCACACTCTTGAGTCAGAAAGAAGCAAGGTTAGTTTGAAAGCATTGGGGTGGTTGTAATACTTTTTAGGAATGTACATTTCGCGTAGATGTTTATACTGTGGGCACATTAAGATAAAATGAAATTCTGATTCAACAACATTCAGACAAAATGGGCAGTCAGTTTTGCCTTGGAATTTGGAATATTTGGATCTATGGGTCTTCAGCTGAGAAACTCCTAATCTTACTCTAGTTAAATGCTTTCTTAATGTAGGATTCTTAATCACACACAAGTAATGGGGGAGGCCTTCTAGAGATCTGAAAGTTGAATACAACTGGAAGTGTTCTTTTGTAGAAATGGTAGAATCAAGTTCTTGGATGCGGCAATCGTTCAATCTCTGCTTAAAGGTAAGTAAAAACATTTTACAATTTGCAACACCCTGGTTCTCCCACACAAATCCAAAGCCATACCTATACAAAGAATACATTATATTAGATACCCAATTCCGCTTACCCTTACAGTGAAGTATGTATAACATTTCATAACTTTTCTTTGGAATACGATTTTCTTCCATCTGAATAACTTTAAGCCAGTACTTAATACATTTGGTGTGTGTCTGAATGTAAAGAGGGTATCGATTTGATTCGCAATATACTAATGCACTTGGGGTTTTGATACTGATATTTAGTAAACGTTTTATTGCAAGCAAATGGATTCTTTCAATAACGGTGTGGTCTGCACTTAAGCCCCATACCTCTGAGCCATACGTCAAAATAGGTTGAATTTGGGTGTCAAAATTTTTGAAAAATAGCTTAGGTGAGTTTTCCCCTAATGACCAAAGAAATCTGAGGATGCCAAACATACATTTTTTTGCTTTTAAAGCCATCTCTTCCAGAGAATAAGAGAACGTTAAGCCAGATGAAAAGGTTATACCTAAATACTTGTATTGGTTTACAATTTCTATCTTTACCCCGCCATAGAACCATTTTTCTCTAGAAGCTATGTGCCCTCCATTTCTAAACACAACTATTTTCGACTTTTCATGATTAACAGTAAGTTGCAATCTATGAGCAGTATTGTACAAAATATCTAACTGACGTTGAAGACCAATTACAGTGTGGGAAATAAGAATGATATCATCCGCAAATAACATAATTAGAATTTGTATTATATCAGGGGTCAGAGTTATACCATGTTTACCAGCCTGCATAATATCGTTAGCTAGTTCATTAATGAAAAGAGCAAATAAAATGGGGCTACAGTTATCTCCTTGCTTAAGTCCACGGGGACACATGAATGCATCAGTCACATCATTATTAGCTCGAACCCTAGCTTTGACAACATCATATATACTTTTAACAGCGTTGTACATTTTCCCTTGAATTCTGTATTTACGTAGTATTAACCAGAGATGATTTCTATTTATGAGGTCAAAAGCTTTCGTAAAGTCAATAAATGCTGCATAGAGTTTCTGTTTCGAAGAAAGCTGTTTTTGTATCAGAGCTAGCAAAGTAAATATGTGGTCAACTGTGCCATAATTCTTTCTAAAGCCTGCCTGGGATTCACTAAGTAAATTATTTTCTTCCACCCATTTGGTAAGTCGTTTATTTAGAATAAACGTGTATAGTTTACTATTAATGTTTAATAAAGAAATACCTCGATAATTGTTTGGGGAATTAGAATCACCTTTTTTGAACAGAGGATGTATGATAGCCTCAGACCAGCTTAGAGGAAATTTACCTGACTTAAAAAGTGTGTTGAAGAGCTTTGTCAGAAAAGAAACAACTAAAGGGCATGAATGCTTATATAATTCTCCAATGAAACCGTCTGGTCCTGCTGCTTTTCCGTTTTTTAAGGCTTTAATGGCGTCTTTAACTTCATATTCTGTTATTTCAGCATCTAAGGAGGAGCAATCTATATCTTCATTTATCAAATAATGATCATCGAAAGCTTCATTTAAATCATTGTTTTCAACTGAATCATTTTCCATGCAGTCACCATTAAAAACCCATTGAAAATGGTTGTACCATTCCTCAGATGAAATAGTGCAATCTGATCGTTTATTGCTTACCCTCTTCTTAATGGTACCCCAAAATAGCTTAGGATCATTTGTACTATTCTCAAGGGTTTCTAGTGCCTGTCTTTTGTCTTCATTTTCTTTTCTTTTAAGAAGTTTTTTGTATTCCCTTAGTTTTTCAGTGTATTCATATCTAAGTTTTTCAGCTTCTTTTGGGTTAGTGCATCTCTGGTGGTTTCTTAAAGATTGTCTTACGCTTGATCTATTTTCTCTACATTCCTTATCAAACCATGGACTCTTTTTCGATGGGTCAATTATGATCTTCTTCTTCATACATTGGCCAGCTAATGCAAGGCCCTCATTAAATGTTGTCAGGGCTCTATCTGTGTCAACATCAATAAGATCTACTGCCTCCTTGAGTATACCTTGCATTTCTCCTGATACCTGTTTTGCATAGTATTCATCTAACTTTTCTTTATCCCAAACATATTTTTCTATAATTGATTTCTTGTATTTGTTATTATTAGCATCACGTTTAGCAAACTGGACATATAAAATCAGTTCAACTGGCATGTGTTTTGATTCTATTCTGGGTACAACGCGAAGATTTAAAGCATGTTCAATAATGGATTTAGACATTAAGAAATAATCAATTACACTTGAACCATTGTACGCAATGTAAGTGAGTTCACCCAGTTCATCTCCTTTTGTCATGCCATTTAAAATTAAAAGTGAAAATTGCTCACATAGTTTTATAAAGTATCGCCCAAAGTCATTAGTAATACTGTCTTTTGATTGTCTTGCATATTGCATTTCATGATCTACATCTATGTCATCATCTTCAAACAAAATATCATCAGGCATAGAGAAAGTTTCAGCATTGGCATTCCCAGTCCTTGCATTGAAATCACCCATGATTATGAGAGGTGATTCTCCATATTGTTCATACACATCAAGAATACAATGCTCTAACAGATAAACACCATTGTAGATTTCTGTGCCATCGTAATAGATGCTCTGTGATGGTGGTATATACATGCCTATAACAAAGAAGTCTGTTTCTAATCCTGTTATTTTCTGTGAAACTCTTAACACGATACAATTGTCACACTCTGTTGGAATGTATTGTACATATTTTGCATAAATCTTTTTTACTAACATGGTAGCACCACCTGACAATCGAGCTGTTGAACTATCTGACACTTTTATACCTGGCGATATCCATACATCAAAAGAAGGGAAAAGATGAGCTGGAAAATGTTTGGCAAATGTTTCAGAAAAGAAAATAATGTCATAGTTTTGCAAGAAAAGTCTTACATCTGGTTGATAAATTGTTTTTAACCCTTCAATATTATATGTTAAAAATGATATAGTTTGACCGTGTTTTGTTGCAATACCCTGGAACCATGCATCATATATGGGGTTCAAGATACGAGCAGGGCCGAGTCCCTAGGTTTTGAAGGATTGCTGGCTGGTGTCAGTTCTGGAAGAGCCCACACCGACACGAGGAAAGCACTCGGTGACGTGCGGTTGTCTGGATTTTGCTGTGCTCCGTGTCCGCACTCCCTTAGGTGAGGAGGTTTCAGACACAATGGAGCAGTTCTGCTGGTCAGGTTTCACAGGTTCGTCTCGGGCGCTTGTTGCTCCTCCTGCTTCATGCCGTGAACGTTCTGGAGACTGGCTCTCCAGTTCATCTGCAGTGACCCAGGGGTCAATCAGCTGCTTTGGTAAGGTTTGACTGCTGTCAATCTGGGACTCATCAGGAGGTGACTCATCAGGGGGTGACAGAGGTGGGGAGAGGTGATTCAGCTGTTCTCTTGGTCTGGGGCAAGCTGTTTCTGTTCTGCCATGTCGTGGTAGCTGGGGTGTGCTGCTGCATGTTCCGCCTATATTAATTTGGGCATGATCATCATTGGATGGTGCACCCGCTTCAGCATCCAGAGATGATGGAACGTGACTGCCATCTTTACTGTCAATAGGCAGTCCAGCAGTCTGTCTTACATCTTCATTGTCTAACACCCAGTTTATCAATCACTTTCCTGAACTTGGGCTGACGTTGGGGTTTTGAAGGTTCTTTCTGTTGCTTTGGGATCATTGAACATGCTGCATTAGATGGATCTCTTTGTGTGGGGGTAGGTGAATCTCTCTGTAGCACTGAGGGTCCTTGCTCAGGGTTTGAATTGCCTGCCCTGTAGTCTTGCTGCTTAGAGAGAGAGAGAGAGAGAGAGAGAGAGAGAGAGAGAGAGAGAGAGAGAGAGAGAGAGAGAGAGAGAGAGAGAGAGAGAGAGAGAGAGAACGCTGAACGCTGAAATTGTTGAGCGAGAGAGAGAGAGAGAGAGAGAGAGAGAGAGAGAGAGAGAGAGAGAGAGAGAGAGAGAGAGAGAGAGAGAGAGAGAGAGAGAGAGAGAGAGAGAGAGAGAGAGAGAGAGAGAGAGAGAGAGAGAGAGAGAGAGAGAGAGAGACGCTGAGAAATTGTTGAGAGAGAGAGAGAGAGAGAGAGAGAGAGAGAGAGAGAGAGAGAGAGAGAGAGAGAGAGAGAGAGAGAGAGAGAGAGAGAGAGAGAGAGAGAGAGAGAGAGAGAGAGAGAGAGAGAGAGAGAGAGAGAGAGAGAGAGAACGCGGAACGCTGAAATTGTTTAATGAGTAGGCCATTGGCCCATGTCATTTTGAGTGGTTACAAAAGTGCAACAGGGTAGCAGTATTAACAACATTTTATCATAAACACACATAACAAACTTAACATACATGTAGTTCAAAACTTCATACATACATTATACATAGAATGTCAGGTAAAACATAATCATCTTTACCCATTTAAGTGCATCTCCCGGATTCTAAATGCTTTTTCGAGATAAAATGCTAAACGGATAATCAGAGATTTATGTTCAGTTGCAAGAAGCATGGTTAGTTTGAACAGCGAAGGTTGGTTATAATAATATGTATTTGTAATATATTTTTCTCTAAAATCCTGATAACGAGGGCAATGTAATACAAAATGGATTACAGTGTCAAACTGAGAGGTACAAAAGGGACAGGACAAATAGAGAGAGAGAGAGAGAGAGAGAGAGAGAGAGAGAGAGAGAGAGAGAGAGAGAGAGAGAGAGAGAGAGAGAGAGAGAGAGAGAGAGAGAGAGAGAGAGAGAGAGAGAGAGAGAGAGAGAGAGAGAGAGAGAGAGAGAGAGAGAGAGAGAGAGAGAGAGAGAGAGAGAGAGAGAGAGAGAGAGAGAGAGAGAGAGAGAGAGAGAGAGAGAGAGAGCGTTATGAGCTTTCAGAAGGGAAAGAGAAGATCAATTCTTAATCTTTATCTTAAAATAACTCAGGTCTTCATGATGCAGGCTTAGAAATGGATCAACCAATTTTATGTAGAACATCGTGAACTTGCTGTAGTGGCAACCACATATCACATCAGCATCTTTCAACTTTAATTGACTTTAGTAAGAGAAAGAGAGGGCTAAATGTTGAGATCAGCTCCCTCTGCTGTTCCAGGGTGAAGTTGGCCAATCAGCTCCCTCCGATTTACCTTTTCCTTTTCACCCTGGAACAGCGGAGGGAGCTGATCTCAACACTTGCCAAAGAGAGAAACATTTTCATTTCAATTTTAGATCGGCTGGTCTTCATGTAGGCTTACAATTTTACACTCACTACTTTCATGCCTACTATTAACTTGTTGGGAAACCGAAAGTGTCATATATCTCACACAAGTTCAATAGTTTTCGCATGTCCTTCCAATAATCCTGGATCGCGCAGGTTCTTTACTCCTGACATCACCTATTATCGTGACAGAAAGAAAATAATAATAATAATAATAATAATAATAATAATAATAATAATAATAATAATAATAATAATAATAATAATAATAATAATGATAATAATAATAATAATAATTAAACAACAACAACAACAACAATAATAATAATAATAATAATAATAATAATAATAATAATAATAATAATAATAATAATTTCATTTATACAACGCAATACAAATCATGCTAAAAGCAAGCTTTCAGCGCTTTACAAGAGAGAGGGAGAGAGAGAGAAAGAGAGAGAGAGGAGGAGGCAGGGAGTTTGGGGGGGGGGGGGGGGGCAGACCAAAAGACGGAAACAAGTGGGCAGGGCAAACTTTGACATGAATAAGACGGAGAGAAAGAGAGAGAGGGAGAGAAAGACAGAGAGGAAGGGGGGTGGAGAGAGAGAGAAAGAAAGAGAAAGACAGAGAGAGAGAGAGAGAATGCGAATGCGAATGCGAATGGTTTAATGAGTCAGGCCTTGGCCCATATCATGAGTTGACATTTTACATCAAGATACATTTCAATAATACAAATTAATCATACAAGGAACAGAGGAACAAATATCATCAGTTACACAATCTTATAGTTTTTCTCTTTTTCATTTGTCTCTAATCTGAAGGGCTTTAAAGATAAACCAACCCAACTGCCGAATCACATTTTCATTTCCAGTTGCCATCAAACGGCAAAACTCCCTCTGTTCATTAAAATGCTCTATTTTCTTTAGATGCTCGTGCCTTATATGATCATACTGTTTACAACGAAACAAAAAGTGTAGTTCCGTTTCAAAGTCACCAGGACAAAAGGGGCAGTAATTATTAACATGCACATCAAATCTTACATATCTATTTTTATGGATTTTCAGGTTGCTTATACCCATGCGAAATCTGATTAGTGCATCTCTAAAACATTTCTGCTTAAAACAATCAAGATACATTTCTGGACTTAACTCGGATTTAAAGTCTCTGTACAGTGAATAACGTTCACTGGAGTTTATCTTTGACTCCCAGTCTTGCATGTTCATGTCAATTAGTCTCTGTTTGAACACTTTACAAAACTCGTTCACATTACCCACTCCCTGAGTGAGCCACACAAAACCAAAACCAGTCCTGTTCAAAATAAATCTAAGTTCACTCACCCAATTATTTTTACCAACTGCATCTAAATTTAATAACATTTTATACGCCTGTTTAGGTAGCCGTTTCTCGTCCATGCCTAATATCCTGAACCAAAATTTTATAGTTTTTACAAAACCATTTATAATAAGTGGATGTCTGCCAAGTTCACCATATATCATTTGATTAGGCGTTCTAAGGGCTACATTTAGAAACTTTTTGCATGCAAACAAATGGATTTTTTCTGTTGGGTCTTCTTTTACCAACAGACTCCATATCTCAGCAGTGTATGACAAAATGGGTTGGATCATTGTATCGAAAATTTTGAAGAAAGTTTTCCTTGTCATTTGGTTAAGAGCATAATGGGTTTTTATAACTTCAAAAAGAGACCTTTTGCCTTTCATTGCAAATTGTTTTACACTGTAAGAAATATTCATGGATGTAGTGAAAGTAAAACCTAAATAAACATAGCTATTTACAACATCAATCTTTTCATTATTTATTGACCAATGCTCATGCCTACTTAGGAAACCCCCTTTCCTGAAAACCATGATTTTGCTTTTATCAATATTTATAGTTAACCCAAGTTGGTTACACATTTCACATAAACAGTTCAGCTGACGCTGCAGACCACTTGGAGAGCACGCCAACAGTGCCAAGTCGTCCGCAAAAAGCAGAACAAAAAGTTCAACAAGATCTGGTAAAAGCTGGACACCGTGCTTACCAAACTCTGAGATATGTTCTGCAAGCTCATTTATGATAATAGCAAAAAGGGTAGGGCTTAGAACACAACCCTGGCGTAAGCCTTGTGAACAATCAAAAGCATCAGTGAGTTCACTTTTAACTCTAACACGTGCAATAACTTTGTGGTAGATTGCCTTGATTGCTTTAAAGAATTTGAAAGAAACACCTACTTTGTGCAAGGACTGTAGCAGTATATCACGTTTAATAGTATCAAACGCTTTTCTTAAATCAATAAAAGCAACATAGAGCTTACCACCCTGTTTAGACATATACTTTTGTGTTAAGGCATACAAAGTGAAAACGTGATCAGACGTTGAATATCCACGTCTGAAACCAGCCTGCATTTCTCCAATCTTACTATTTGTTTCAAGCCAGTTGTACAACCGTTTGTTCAAAATGGAGGTATAACATTTCCCAAGTAAGCTGAGAATGGATATTCCTCTATAATTGTCAGTGATATTTCGGTTACCTTTCTTAAAAATAGGAACTATGACAGCATTTGACCACATCTCTGGGTATAAACCCTTATCAAACACCTCGTTGAATAACTCGGTCAAAAACTGAACAACATGGTTGCTTGCTGCTTTCAACATTTTAGCAAGGACTTCGTCTTGACCACTAGATTTGCCTTTCTTTAAAGCATGTATTGCCCTTTGTACTTCATCTGTTGTAATTTTGCTATCTAATGCATCCAGATGTGTATTTGAAAAAGTGGGTGGTAAATCATAATGACTTGCTTGATCCAACTGGTTAGATTGAAATACCTGCATAAAATGGTTTTGCCATTCTGGCAATGAAATGTTATTTGTAACACATTGCTTTTTGCGTAGACCTGAGCATGTCCTCAACTCTCCCCAGAACATTTTAGGGTTATTTACGCAATTAGACAGGAGTTGTGCCTTATCTGAGTCATACTTCTGGCGCTTAAATTTCAGTAGATCATTATACTCTTTACGTGCTTGAACATATGCCTGTTTATCACTTGGGTCATGTGTGTGTTTGCATGTTCGAAGCTTTAATCTGGTTTCTTTACGAGTCTTAAAACATTCCGTGTCAAACCAGGCTTTATTTGCAATAGAGCCACCTACCTTTAGGTTCTTTTTCATACATGCACTAGAAACGGTTATGCAGTCCACAAAAACCTTAAGTGCCAAATCAAAATCGGCAGTTATTAGGTTAGCAGCTCTAGACAATTTATCTTGGGACTCATCACTGAGGAAACAATCAAGAAACAAGTCAATCTTCTGATTGTCCCAAACATATCTTTCAACCCACTGAGGACCACTGTTGTGATTATCCAAACGAAGTGAAGGCTTAACTTTAAGGAAAAGGGACACAGGGAGGTGATCTGATTCCACACATCCAGTTTCAACAGTCAGAGACACCAAAATATCTTCATTGCATAAATCATTTGACAATACATAATAGTCAATAGTGCTAGAACCTGTAGCTGATACATAAGTGAAACAGCTGTCAAAACCAAAACGTGTTGCACCATTTAGAATTGAACATTGAATAGTGTCACACAGGTTTAGTAAATGCAAACCAAAAATATTAACTTCTAGATCTTGCGATGCTCTTTTCAGATACACATTTTCATCCCCACTGGCCATCCAGTTCAGGACCAGTTCATGGCCATTTTCTTCGTTTGTTCTAGAATTAGCGTCACCGCATAACAAAACATAAAAATATGATTTTTTCTGCAATAGTTCAGAAATACAATGTTCAATCAAGTCAATACCAATACCCTGTTCAGAATGTGCATATGCTGGAGAGTTCTGTGGTGGAATGTAATAAAAGATACACATTACTGATTTGTCACAAGCGAGAAAATCTCCTGACATTTCTAACACAACAAAATTGTCAAGTTTCACATCAATGCGTTTAAAGTAGCGAGAAAAACATCTGCGCACAAGAACCATCACTCCCCCACTTTTTCTGCCTTGTCTACTTAGTTTTTTTGCAGCTGCTGAAAACAATACAAATTCTTTTAACGCATTTATTTCAAAAACTTCACTCACAAACGTTTCTGTTAAACAGATAGCATCAAACATATATAAGAAATTAATGAATCCACAATTACCTACTTTACTTGCTATTCCACCAACATTATAATTTAACATCCTGAAAAGACTACACTGATTTTCATTTGTGTTGACAACACTGGGCCGGCCATCCCGGAGAGAGAGAGAGAGAGAGAGAGAGAGAGAGAGAGAGAGAGAGAGAGAGAGAGAGAGAGAGAGAGAGAGAGAGAGAGAGAGAGAGAGAGAGAGAGAGAGAGAGAGAGAGAGAGAGAGAGAGAGAGAGAGAGAGAGAGAGAGAGAGAGAGAGAGAGAGAGAGAGAGAGAGAGAGAGAGAGAGAGAGAGAGAGAGAGAGAGAGAGAGAGAGAGAGAGAGAGGGGACAGGCAGACAGATCGTAAGGAAACAAAGAGAACATAATCAATAAGAAGTCATAAGATAAAAGCACTAAAAACATTAAGCAATATAAATTCACATTTCTAAGATAAAAGTACTAAGACTTTAAGCAAAACTAATTCAATTCGACACAGGATCTTTTACTCTCTCTAAGAACAAGTCTGGCAGCGTGATTTTGAATGCGTTGGAGTTTAGACATGAGCGTTTCTGGAAGATCAGCCAAGAGGGAGTTGCAATAGTCAAGTCTATAAATAAATAAAGAGACATATAGTTTGTTTGCAGAGTCAACTGAGAGATAAGAACGAATTTTGCCTATTCTTCTGAGCCGAAAGTACAAGCTTTCCTTAGCACATTGCTTCAGTCAATTATTGACTTAAATTGCTTAAACACCAAGCAAAGTAAACCCCAATCACTGCGTAGTGACAGCTAAAAGCACACAACAACTTCACTAGATATTTTAACTTTCAATGTATTAGTAAATCCAGACTTACAAACGTTCGTTATTCCTGATATCACCAACTATATTGTGATATGGAAACCTTACTGACTCGTATTTCTGAACCACCAAGCACACTGAAACCCAGTCAATGGGATGCGTGGGCTGATCAGATCAGGCCATATATTATTGCTAAACAGAAGATCAGGGAAATTGGCCACATTACTGTGCTGACCTTTGGAATTATTGGGAACGTTATGGTGATTCTGATCATGCTCCGTCTTCCTGCATCAACGACTAGTGTGTTCTTCCAAGCCCTGGCCTGGTCTGACCAGCTATTGTTGTTCCTAAATCCCCTGCGCAGCTTTCTCATCAGATAATTCAATGTGCCATCCCTTGACACACTCGGCTCCTGGCAGTGCAAACTTATTACGATGATGATATACCTGACAGCGGCTCTCTCGCCATGGATGCTTGTGGCGCTCGTCTCACTCAGAGCGGCGTCTGTGCTGTGGCCACTGCGAGTGAATAGTGTGTGGACCATCAGGAAGTCAAGACTCACTGCTGGTGTTATAATTGTTGTTATGCTTCTAATCCATTGTCATATATTTTATGGATTTGATATAACCAGTGGTTGGGCATGCAATTATATTGCTGCATCCAAAACATACACCTGGTTTTTCAGAATGATTTGGCGTTGGGTTGACTTTGCAGAGTGTTCTTTTGTGCCATTCACGTTACTGGTGGTCAGCAACAGCGCTCTCATCTGGACGGTTGTCAGGTCTGTCAGAACTAGCAAGCATCTCTCTGCACGGCAAGAGACCCAGGATTCCAGACAACAGAAAATGTCCTCATTGACAGTCACACTGATTGCTACAAGCGTTTCTTTTTTCCTCCTAACAACACCGTTAACAATTAATACCATAATGTACCCGTATATTGATTGGGATGATCCCATTAAGAATGGGCAATTTCGAGTCTTCCTAGAAATAAGCCAAATTTTGTGGCTCTACAATAGCGCTGTCAACTTCTATATGTATTGTCTAACAGGGTCTAAATTTAGGGCAGAATTTATGAAGATACTATGTCAGATTTGTGGCCTATTCTATAACGTAAAGTCGGCTCTGCGAGCAGTGCGAAAACCAAAATGAGAAGATAACCCTTTTTGTTAATTGTACAGTGAACTCAGCAAAGGAAAGAATAATAGAAGTATAGAACTGCCATTTGTACATAGCCTACTAAAAACCTGTTAGACTACACCGTGCACGTGTTTTCTTTTATAACAATTGTGGTAATGCACAGGCCACTCTCATTGACTCACGCTTCCTTAAAGTTGTATTCAAACTGCGCGCTGTGGGCAGGACCACACCACTAAGCCAGTACTCAAATGAGTGGGTAGGCAAGAAGACAATCAAATCAAACCATTAGTTCTACATCGACTAAGTCATGCAGTATTTTGTCTTCTTACCACGGAAACTTATCAACGAGCCCATCGAGTTTGACATGATTCTCTGAGGTCATTGCACAATGTCTCTTCATGTAGCCAGAATATAAGTAATTTAATTAAATATAAATGCCACGAACAATAAATATAAAAATCTATTTATGATTGTTTTAAAGAAGGAGCAAAATAATTGGCCTACTAAACAAAGATCAAGGGATCGTGGGATCATGGCTATAAATACGTTTTCCTCTTTTACGTCTGAAATTATAAGAAGTATTTTTTTTATTATAGTTTAGCATGTTATTGTTTTGTGCTAAATAAGTACATTGGTTTTGACCTCTCAGGCAATAAACAGCTGTTCTGTTCTAAGAGAAGGTGAGATTAGCGTCCAATTGATCAGAGACCCTTATGGACGGTGTTCCTGAAGACGATGAGGTCTTCCCGAGATGGAGACGATGCAATGGCGATGAGAGAAGGTCATGGAGGAAGGTGGATCATGGCAGAAGGCTGCTGTGTTGCAGGGCTCGTGCAGATAAAAGGTCTGCATCTGGTGTTGTCGTTGGATGGTGGTCGATTTGGGCCCCGGCTGGCCGGGCCTCCTCCTCGGGCGCTCGCAGTTCATCTTAAAGTTTCACCTTACAGTACCACTCCCCAGTGTATGCTATGGATCCACGTGATCCAATGGGCCTCACTCAGTTCGGGTAGAACACCCTTGCTGAGAAATTCCCCAGCCATGCAGGCCAGAGGACAGGTGTTAAGATGCTGGACTTCCTTGGCCTATGAGATGAGCGTAGGATACCCGTCATCTTTTTCGGCTTTGGGCTTAACCCCAATCGATTTATCGAAGTGGGTGATAGCTAGAGCCAGCTGTCGAGTCAACTCGAAATGAGGCTATCGGTCAGGAGCTTCATTGGCTCGATCCCTAGGGAAGGGTGAGGCAGGATGATGTCGAAAGCTTTGAGGCCGTGGGTGTTCCTGTACACCCAGAGGGGTGACACAGTGTCAGCCAATGCTGTACACTCTGCTAGGAGGTGTTCGAGTGAGGTGCCAGCTCCACACTCACATCTGTCTCCGAGGAGGGCAGTCGTTCGGCAGTTGGTTCTGATTTGCATCAGTAACCATAGTTTTTTTTCCGGGGCAGTCTCGGTATTCTCGGTTTACCCAGATCTGGGTGATAGAGATATCCGCGGGACTGACAGTAATCTTTCATGTTGTCAATTCGGGCTTTGTGATTTGTTGTTGTTGTTTGTAGAAGGTTTAACGTCCTCATGGCGGGAGGCCCTTAGGGACAAGTTTTTCTGGTGGGGCTTTGTGAACATAGGTGCGTACCTTATTCACTACTTCGGACTTGGGTAGTTTGAGATTGAAGGGGAGTCCGATCTTCGTGGCCGACTTTGCAGCTCTGTCTGCTAGGTCGTTTCCCTTTATGCCAGAGTGGGAGGGGAGCCACATGAACGTCAAGTCTGTTCCTTTGCAGATACTTTGATGGACCAGAAATAGGATTTCCATCTGCATCTCGAGTCTGGTTTGTGTTCCTGCCTTTTCCAGGGCTTGGAGAGAGGATTTTGAGTCTGACAATATGACAACTGCTCTATGGGGTTGTGGCATATCGTTCACAGTGTTGCAGGCCATAACGATGGCAAGCAGTTCAGCTGTGAAGATATTGACTCCTTTGTTCAGTTGGTACTTTTCAGTGATTCCCAGATTTGGGATCACAAAGGCGCTGCCAACTTCTCCATCTTGTAGGACAGAGCCGTATGTGTAGATTTGGAGATGGTGCTGGTACTGTTCGTGTACCATGGCTTTGGTAATAGCGGCCAAGCGCAGTGGGTCGTACTTTTTGGTGGATCTTGTGCTATGGTATGTGATTATCCATGTTCTCTCAAGTTCCCAGGGAGGGTAGGGTGAGATGGGGATTGGTACCGCTATCTCCGGGTCAATTTGGCAGTGTTCCCATAATATGTATTATGTCCTCAGTATGTGATCGGAAGGGTCTCATCCGATTGTATTTTATCGGGTGGTTTCCTTTCTTATGTTATAGGAAGGCGGCTTGTCTCTATTTGTCATCTGCATTTAGGACCTCCTTGACAGTATTGGGTACTACCGAAGTGCGGACATCAAAGTTAGCACATCTTCAATGACATTCTTCTCGGAGGGGGAGTCACCCTGCTTCTTGGTATACCAGAGCATTGACCGCATGTTTGAGGGCAGCCAGTTCGACCCTTTCCAACTGTTTCCAACTTGAGTCTGTGGCATTAAAAAATGCCTCATGTCCGTATGTTAGTTTGGAGCGGACAAGCGCATTTGTTAGATGGAGTAGGTTTGTGGGCGTGATCCAAGATTCTCCACTGGGGAATTTGATGACCCCAATAGCTCTCCCGGCTTTGGTTATTAAATTCTTGATGTGCGTTGTCCATGTTAGGTTTTTCATGATGGCAACACCGACGAATTTGACCTGATCGTTGGGCTTGATGGTGTGTCCATCAAGAGTTATGGAATACGGGGTTTTCTGGTTTCCCATTTTGGGTAGGAAAACTGTTCTGTTCAGTTCTGTTCTGTTATAGCCTACGCCTATCACTCAGGACCTCAACCGACTCAAACTCGCCCACACAGATGACTGTCTCTCCGTTTGGGTGGAACCCAGACCACATCTGACAACTCTGCCCAGGCCACAGTGTTCTACAACGCCAGAACTGGCTGTGTGGTGTGTGTGTGTGTGTGTGTGTGTGTGTGTGTGTGTGTGTGTGTGTGTGTGTGTGTGTGTGTGTGTGTGTGTGTGTGTGTGTGTGTGTGTGTGTGTGTGTGCATGTGTGTGTGTGTGTGTGTGTGTGTGTGTGTGTGTGTGTGTGTGTGTGTGTGTGTGTGTGTGTGTGTATGTGTGTGTGTGCGTGTGTGTGTGCTTGGGAGGGGAGGGGTACTGTTCTGCGGCAGCGGCCACGACCTGGAGAAGACTGCGAACTTTGTCCTGCAACTGGTTGGCAAGTCTGACGGTTTTTGCGAACTGAATTGACGGCTGAAGAAAAAGAAGGCATCACTCTGCTCAGGCTCCACAATTTGACAATTTGACAATTTGACCACAATTTGACTACCATCTACTATCTTTCTGACTTATTGGCCCATTCACCTGCATTTTTTCAAAAAACAATCTTCCAAATAATGTTTCTCCTTTGAGCTCCTCCGAAATCGAAATGTGTCGGCTGTATGCAGCGGGGAGACCAGTGAAAACTGAAAACCAGGCACATACGTATCTTATCCATTATGGCCATATGGCCCGAGAACGCAGAAGAAGAAGAAGTTGGACACATAGATCAGTTTTGTTAAATATAATGAGTTATTAGCGCAACTCTGAGTACCGGTAACACCTAGTAACGGTAACGCCAGGTACTGGTAACG
>JAGGCT020003479.1:0-13669 GCA_017654935.2 Phymorhynchus buccinoides
CACGTCTGCATCGGTCAACGAGGTCTCGAGCTGCCTGACTGCATCGCTAGCTTCTTTTCCCACCTGTGAGAGGTCCTGGAGCTCGACCGCCTCAACTGACCTGGCAGCTGCACCCAGCTCCTCGCTGGTTCGCTGCAGGGCTGATATTGCCTTCGGGTGAGACAGCCTCTCGGCTGGGGCCCAGTCCACAAATCCTAGTCCTTGTCGAATAGCTTCATGGCCTCCCCGCCTCCCTGATAATGTTGACAGGGCGAGAGGCCTCCCATCTCGCGAGTTCACCAGGTCCAGTCCTGGAAACCCCCTCAGGCGCAGCCTTCCATTTACCAACTCAAACTTGCTATTGTCACTTCCAAGCCCTGGGGTCACCCCCTTCTCTGCCACGGAACTGTAATAGTCATTCACTGCCGATCGCAGTAGCTCTTGCTGCAGACTGCCCACAGGTAGTGGCTCCGAGACACCAACTTCATCTCCGAGAGACTCGCCCATGAAATCGTTGCCATCATCAGGCTCGTAGGCGGAGTTATCAAACTCTGTAAAACCGTCTCCAGCTTCTGCCATTGTGTAGAGTATAAACGTATTGAACGAAAGTCACGGCAGGTTCAATATGTGAACAGTCATGGCTTCTTCTCAATATGGACGCAACCTCAACCCTTACCGCCGCCTGCGCGAGCCCCTCGGGGTAAAGGGTATCAGATAAAGCGTGGTCGTCACGAATAATGCGAGCACGATAGACCAAAGCCAGCAACTACTGGTTCGCTTCCCCAACCTCGGGCCACAGGATGTTATCGTTCCTGGAACAGCCCGCCTCGCCTTCACCATCACACTCAACAGCGAAGACGCAAACAGAACAGTCGTCCAGAACTTGGGTCGAGCCGTGGTAAAAAAGACGACGATCAAGATAAGCGGCAACGAAATCTTGAGCATCGATGACTCGGACGTTTTCAACTGCTACGGCGACCTCTGGCGCACAGCCAGTGAATGGCAAAGCATGGCGTATCAGGGCATCGACACTTCTGAGGGGCAAAACACTACGAAGCTGCGGGTCGGTGCTGAGGGTGGCGATGATTCAGAGGCAGAAGACAAAGCAATCGCAAACGCCTATGGCAACCGGTTCCACATCCCGCTGGACTTCGAACTGCTGGAAAGCCACATGCCATTCTAACAAAGTGCTCTGGGAGACCGGCTGGAGTATGAGTTGACCTTCAACGACTACAGCCGAGTCATCAAGGCGGCTGAGGCAGCAAGCAGCTACACGATCGACAACATTTCACTGGAGTTTGTCATGGTGATGCAGCTGGATCTGACCAGGATGATCCGCAACCAGTACGCAGGGCGGCTGGCCATCCTGTATGACCGCATCCTCCACCACAGAAAGATAACCAAGGACAAGAGCGACTCCCTGTGGAACATCAACCTCAACGTCCCAGCCCGCAGCATGAAAGGGATCCTGATGCTGTTTGAGGACGCCAGCGGACAGGCCTTTGCCAGAGACACTGAGGCTTTCTACAACCCCTACATCCAGAAGGTGGAGGTGACCATCGAAGGGGTCCCCAACCAACTGTACAGCCAGGGCATGCGCGCCTACCAGCAGTGGGAGGAGGCCAAGAGGCACTTTGCGTCCGCCCCGTCTGTCAAACATCACCCCGGGGTGGCCATGGTGGCCAAGGACCTGGCCCTGGCCGACGTCAGCCTGGGGGAGTACCTGACTAGCAAATACGCCCTCTGGCTCGACCTGCGCACCAACGACGACAACTGTCTGCATGGCAGTGGCCGGCGCATTGAAAACGCCAGCGAAGGAGTGACCATCCAGCTGACCAAAACTGCGCAAACCGCGGGCCCTTTGAACGTATACCTGTACATCATCATGGATGCACAACTGAACATCGAAGATGGCCGCTTTGTCTCCGCGGTGTACTGATCAGCTCCTCCCGAAGGACCCCCACAGCGCCATAATATGTGGGCAGACGAATTGTGGTAAAACCAGGTTCGTATTGGATCTCCTGGAAAGAGAGCACCGTGGCACCTTCCAGCACATCGTCATCCTCTGCCCCACGGTCAGATACAACAAGACCTATCAGTCACGACGCTGGGTTTGGCAAGACCCCGAAGTTTTCATAGTTGACCCCGGTGAGAGGCTTCATGACTATCTGCGAGCATTCTACCAGCTGTTTGCTGGGGAACCGACGCTATACCTCATCGACGACTGTGCTGCGTCCAAGGCCCTCACGAAGAAAAAGGACATGCTTAGTGAAATTTCATTCAGTGGACGCCATGCCGACCAATCAGTATGGATCCTCACTCAGAAGTACAACTCAGTTCTCAAGGACCTTAGAGAACAGACACGCTGGGTGGCTCTGTTCCACTGCAAAGACCGCGACTCCTTCGAAGACTGCTTGCGAGAAAATGACGTGATTCCCTCCAAACAGGAATGAGATGCAGTTCGGCAGCTGCTTGATGAGACTAAGCATGCAAAGCTTCTACTGAAGACTGATCAGCCGGCTGCTTATATGGTTGCCTAGGTGTAGTAGTATATATAAGCATATATAAGCATGTGGGAAGCAGTTTTGCTTGGATGTCAGATCTTAATTTTGGGAGTCCTCGGGCTCGGCGTCTACGAATATATTAGACTCTGGCAACGTATCGAGCATCTCATCGCCACAATACGTACTGCTTTCGGTTGCGAGATGGACTGTGATGAACTCATCGACCAGCTGTTGCAAAGCAACATGGAGGACGACCGGCTTGAATCGACGCAAGATCGCGCAGCACCTAGTAGTACTACTACCTGCAGCGATGCCGCTACTACTAGTAGTAGAACCACAAATAAACGTGTCAGACTCGCCGCTTTGGTTGCCGGCGGCCAAGCCCGACAGTACTCTCTGATGGAAAAGGGGCGGACTGTCACAGTCGACCAGATCGACACCATGTCTGACGAACACATCGACCAGCTCTACGCCCGGTACGAAGCACGACTTGGAGCAGCAATGACGAAGACACAGTAGGTGTCGGGTCAGTGGGTCATCATAACGTGGCGCGGTTGAGTCGGGCATGTTTTTGACTTGGCTCACATACTCGGGTTTGGCGAAGTATGCAGCATGCTCCTGCGGCATGTACAACTGCTCGCCTTTGTCACGCCACTGGGCCGGAGCTACTGGGGGTAGAAACTTTTCTTCTAGGAGACAGGATATGCACATGTCTTCACCACAGTCACACGTTTTGGGGGCTACGTATGCTTTGACTCTCTCGATCTTGTGAAGCGCCGTTTTCTGGATGTAGATGCTGTCAGTGGCCACCCGTACCGCCTCCCCAGGCTTGAAACGTTGAAGCATGCTAAGCAGGTTGATGTCGGCATAGGCGAGCATGGTGGCTCTGAGGTGTGCATACTGGGGCTGTGAGCCGTCATAGTAGGTGAGGATGTGGCCCAGGGGGCATTTCATCGGCGCACCAACCAAGGTGCCACTCTGGCGTGTGTCTCGCACTAGGTAGTCGAGCTCGCCTTCATCGGTAACCAGTCGTCGAGTCAGCCTTTTTCCATCTGCCTTGCTGCCCTGTGTAAACTTGCCGATTATGCTGCACCCCTGGTTGCGGTCCTCAGGAAGCCAGACCTCGGTCTGTTTCTAGAAGGCAATGATGGCTTCCCGAACCTTGAGAGACTTCAGGAGGCCAGATTCTACCAGAAAGGCAAGAAGCTGTGTTGGGGCCCAACCGTTCTCTGCGAAATGCTTTCCAAACCAGGCGGGGATAACAGGATGGGCTTCTTTGCTAAATTCCCACTGCAGGACTTGTGCAAACCCAGTGCCTATGTCTGTGGGGAGGGGGCCATTGACGGCCACATGAGTCATGCGATGTGTGGGATGTCCAAACCGCTCAAAGTAGGGCTTTGCTTCCCCTTCTCCTTGGAAGGAAGCTGGGTAGCAGGCCTTCATGTCGATGCTGGTGATGTCCCTTGTATCGTAGTCCATCGCGTTCCAGAGCCCGCCATGGCCATGCTCCACGCAGGCCTTCTGGATGTCATCGAGCAGACTGGCCGGGGTTGGCTTCCAGCCATTCTTTTCCTTCGCCATGATGCTGGCCACGTGGTTCTCTCCGAAAGCTTTTTCAGCAAGTTCGGGGTCACCCAGTTCGGTGCAGATTTCCTGGAGCCTCTCATGGGCCCCCTGTGTCCTGTAGGTGCGGCCATCCTGTAGCACAAACTGGTCAACCGAGAGTTGTCTATCTTGGCCTCCTCCAAGGAGCCACACGGCTAGAGGCTCGCCCTGGGTGGTTTCCTGGATGGCCTGCCAGACGTCACCCTCGTAGACGTGGACCTCTCTGCTTTGGGGGAAGTGGAGGTCCTTGAACCAGGCGTGGCCGTTGTGGTAGATGAGTTCTACTTTGCCCCGAACGCCGTTTCCACCAAATTGATATTTTCCACTGTTGTAGATATCTTCACCTGCAATGTCCCGTAGGATAATCGCCCTCTTGAGGATCTTTTCCAGTTCAGCCACATCACTGATGGTGGCACCAGTTTGGTGAACTTTCTCTTCCCATGCCTGTATTTTCTGTTGCCGTGTGGGCGTCAGTCCCTGGCCTCTCAAAGCACCCTGAAAGTGCTCCACAACTCTTTGGGCCACACAGTTGAGGTCACCATCTCTCAACGGAGCCAGGTTGGCAGGGTCCGGATCTCTGATGGGGTAGAGTCCATACACGACCGCAGTGACCGGGTAAGCATTCTGATAGAACACGCTGTCAATCCCGGTCAGTACACCAGGCTTTGTGTCACGAGATATCTCAATGATGGCATGTCCCTTCTTTCTCTCTGCACGGACTGGGTCAAACTTGTCTTCAAGGACCCAATCATCTTCATTTTGCTCACGGAGGAACTTGAGTTTCAGAATGAACTCGCCCTCTGGAAGGCTAGCAAGAAGCCTAGCCGCCCTCTCGTCTGTCATGCGGGCGTTCAGGGCCAGTCGCCCGGCTCTGGCATGCATGCCATCGGTGATCTCAATGTCACCAATGTCAAGTGGGTCCTCTGCTTCCACCCTCCATGTGAAGAAGACCGCAGTGGCACCATCAACGCCAAACTCGTCTTTGGCGTCGTTCAGTATCACAACCCACGGGTCGGCTGGGAGCCGGACTGGGGGAGGGACCTGGTCATCCAGGTCCATAAATGGCCGTTGTGGCCGAGGGAGGCGTTTTTCAATGTCTTCCAGAATAGGCTCATCGAGAATATACCCAGGCTCGTACTCTGCAAACATCTCTTCGATCAAGTCATCCATGGTAGCCATGTTGTCAGGTGGGTATATACTAGCTTTCACTTATCTCTAATAGAAAATTTCTAGTCCAACGAAACTCGGCAGACGGGAGACCAACAAACAGCGCCCCCCCCCTTTTGGCTGCAAAGCTGCGAGCCTCAAGCTCCCCCATAAGGCGGGTATGGGTCCTTCGCGCTTTAGCCTCGGCCCTCGTCAACTTATTTTTTACCCACGACCCTCCACAAGCCTTACATAGCTGTGGCTCAGCCTAAGTCCCTACACCACAGCTCCGACAAGGAACGGGAGGGTTGCTTCCTTTGCGGATCCGTGCCAGGTGAACCTTGCAATACTCCCATAAGCAACTAGCGCCACAGTTTGTGGCCTCACCAACTTTCAACCAAGTGCAAATATTATGACCCTTCATTGCTCCTTAGGTATACTTATTGCAACGGGTATATCTAAATGGAGAGCCCCAAGGCCGGCGAGGGTAGTGGGCCGTCCCTGGGGCTGGGAGCCACGGCGGCCCAAAATAGCTGGTCTGTCCCCCCCCTTGCTCCTGCTCCTGTAATTATGTATGTACGTGGAGACGCCCCGGCCTACATTCACATAACCTAATCAATGATGTTTATCAACATGAGGGCTTTGTGGGTCAATGCTATGTGTTTTATATGTATTATTTTCCATTTGAATGGTGGGTGGGTGAATTCTAGTGATCTGTCTGATTTAGTTTTTTCGCTTTACAGTGGTTTTACGGGTGTTCCTCTGCATTTTAAGGTAGATTTTTTGCACGTCTGCGATCTCTCTCTCTCATCCCCCCCCCCCTCTCTCTCTCTTCTACTCCCCCCCCTCTCTCTCTCTCTCTCTCTCTCTCTCTCGCTCTCTCTCTCTCTCTCACTCACACACACTCTATCAGGCTCCTTTTTTATTTTTCTCTTCTTTACGGTGTCTCTATCAGCGTCTATGTCTCAATCTTTTTTTTTGTCCCACCTCTTGCTCTCTCCCTTTCAAAGTATGATTACATTTGTATTTATGTTTTGTACATATTGTATTTGCTAGTCATGATCTATGTATGATTTGTTTTTTATATTTGTTCATTGTGCTTTGGTTCCTTACACCAATTTTCATTGTTGATCTTTACATTTTATTTGATTCAGTATTTTTCTTCTTTTCATGACGACAGGATAAAAAAAAAGCTTGTAGCTTACTCTTTTATCGTCAATAAAAATAATTTTGACTTGACTTGACTTGCACTTGACACACACACACACACACGCGCGCACACACGCACACGCACACACACCACACACACACACACACATACGCATTCATTCTCTCTCTCTCTCTCTCGCTCACTTACATTTACACGCACACGCACGCACACATGCGCACACACACACGCACACGCACACACACATTTACACGCGCACACACACACACAGACATTGTCCTCACCCCATATTTGTACTTCGCAGATCTGCAGCGCGTAGTCATTTTTTGTATATGGTTTGGCAATCGTGACAAAGCGCCCAGTCAGATGTGTCAGACATTTCAAATTGTATTCTGGGGGCAAACATGAATGGATCAGTATCACAATGTGTGTGTGTGTGTGTGTGTGTGTGTGTGTGTCTGTGTGTTTGTGTGTGTGTGTGTGTGTGTGTGTGTGTGTGCGTTGTGTGCGTGTGCGTGTGTGCGTGCGCGTTGCGTGTGCGTGTGCGCGTGTGTGTGCGTGTGCGTGCGTGCGTGCGTGCGTGCCTGTGCCTGTGTGTGTCTGTCTGTCTGTGTGTGTGTGTGTGTGTGCGTGTGTGTGTGTGTGTGTGTGTGGTGTGTGTGTGTGTGTGTCTTTCATTTAACGTCTATCCACTTAGAAAAAAAAAGTGTATGTATGTTAAAGTGGTTGCGTGCATGCGAATATGTGCATGTGTGCGTGTGTATATCAAAGTGTATGCATGCACGTGTATGCACAATCAATGTGAATGGATAGGACTGCACTATATAAGTAATAAATAAACCACACAACACAAAAATAGAATAAAACCAATAACAGCAAAAACAAAAATCCCCCCAAATGGAAAACAAAACCCAAAATTACCCCCACCCCCACCCCCACCACACCCCCACCAGGCTAACATCCGTCCCCCTCCCCTCCGTCATCCAATAATAGCAATAGAAACAAATTACAAATAAGTATCTATGGGACTGAGTTCTAGGTAAGGAAAAACCTCATAACCCACATAATAGAATGGATATTAATCATAAGTACTTCCCTATTGGACTGCGTTCTAAATCAATGAGAAACTTGTACGTACGTTAAGGCTTGTGATTTAAAAATACTACAATCGCTATTTTTGCCACAAGACACTTTTAATAACGAATTGTTCTTGATTATGACGATTTTTATTGTTACATTGGAAAGTTTTCCAAATGTGCAACTTAAGTAAGTTGCACTGTTCGTGCATAAATAGGGGAAAATCAAGGCATTCAGAGTGAAAACCATGTTTAGCTCCATGTTTAGCTGCCCCGTCTACTGTTTTCATTGTAGGGCCTAATAAAAAGAGAAATGAGATGGGATCCAACAAATTGTTAATTGATTACCCCGTATATAAGCATGTGTATCAAACAACTGACTTCAATAATCATGTCAGGCCTTGTGTGTAGCTGTAATGTTTTTAATGCCTGAAGAACTGATTTTGAATCTACACAGAAAATAACTTAAAATACATTGTTTGAAAAGTTAATAAGATAATGTAACGCCATAAGTACACAGTTAATTCTGCCTCAAATATCGATTTGCTTAAACCAATGTAAAAGGATTTCTCCATTTTTAAGTCTGATATTAAAAATGCACATCCTGTTTTTCTATCTATGCATGAACCTTCAGTGTATATTTTTTAATAATTGGCGTAGTTCTCTTCAATATGACATTTGGCATAGCTTGCTAGCATATTGATGTTTTCATCTTTTGTAATACTTATGTGGTCAATATCGAAATGCGCTTTGTGGAGTTCCCATGGTGGTATAGGAAAAAATGATGGTCTTACAGATACAGCACCTATGTTAATGGAAACACCAGAATCAGTTATAGTTTTCGATGTGTATGTAGCTAACGTGACTGGAGAAGATATCGTTTTAGCTCTTTAAAGACAGGCCACTTTTGGACGTTTCTGTCCCAGACACGCGTATAGATAACCGAAACAACACCCCCTTCAAAAAACACAACTCCCAGTTTGTTGGTAACCGAGAAATAACGCCTCAAAAACCTCGATTTTTACCTGGGATTTTTAGTTCTGGTATATGAACATACGGGTCTTTTGATTTATAAGAGGGAATAAGAGGGAACGCTAATCAGAAACCTTATATCAAATTAATAATAATGATCCAATCAGTGTGCATGGCACTGGAAGCCTCTCCCTCTGAAAAGCAGACGATAGTTTCATCGAAAATCTCAGTACAGTTGAAGGACCGTGACTCTGATGTTGACTACATATTACAAAAGAAAGAACACTTTCATCAAACATCAACGGTGACGTAAAGATGTGCAGACGAAATTGACATTTTGCCAGTCGGGGTGCTCTGAGAATAGCTGATTCAGAATCAAATGGTAGGCAACTTCGCCTCGCATGTCCCTCTCAGTTTCTCCATTCTATGATTGTACGATTTTAGTCTAGGCCTACTGAGTACTTGGTAGTAGGCCTATGCCAAGTAGGAACTTGTCAAGGAATTCTACAGCCTGAGGTTGGAACAAGAAAGAAGAAAACTAAGCTTTCAGTAGTTGGGAGTCTTTTTTGGTGCTAGCATGTCAGTATGTTGGCGAGCAGAAGCCATACAAGACTACACCATGTAGACTAGATCTACATTGTAGCTACTCATCAGGCAAGTATATATATCTTCTTCATTTTCTTAAACATACGTTTTTGGTAGGATTATCTTGGTTGCTCTACCATTGATCTTTCATTCCTAAGAATGCGATCTACAAATAAGATACACGGTCTAATTTATTTTAGACTCTCCTAGATCTAGAAGTTGAAACGTGAAGAACTCAAGAAGAAAAGCAGTCTAGATAATATTGCGTTTTGGTTGTTCATCTTGAATAGATAATATTATATCTTATAAATTATTATGAAGTAAAGATAATTGTCAAGATCTAGTAGATCTAAGTCTATGTAGCCTAAACCGTTCTGGTTCAAACTGCCAGATCTATTTAATGAAAACTACAATAAAGAAAAAAAAAGTAGTTGAGCAGATGTGTCCGGGGGTGGGGGTGTTATAAACACCAACAGATAATTCAGTCTATTAGAGGTGGTTGGTCACATTTTACTGATGCAGCAAACCAATAAGTTGTTGGTTAATATCAGAAAGGAATTAATATGACCCCATGCTGATTTTGGCTGATATTGATAAATAGCATGATGAACTTGATTGATGCGACATTTTTGAAGACTAGACTGGTGTCTACAATTCTATCGATGGAAGTATAATTTTGTTACCACATACCATTGGTACCACAACGATTGGACCCACATACCGCTATTACCACAAAATGTGGGACTAAAGGTATGTGGTACTAAATACTAATGGTTGTGGTACCAACGGTATGTGGTACTTAGTGCATGCTTTCACTCAAATTTATATCATAATTGTGGGACTAGTGGCAATGGGACTAAAGTGCAACTAGTCCCACATACCGGTATGTGAGTTCCAATGGTATGTGGTACTAACTGCTGTGGGACCAGTGGTATGTGGTAACACTGACTGAAAACCTAGCCTGGCACATCAATATCCCCACATACTTTTGTTACCACATACTTGTAAGCACACATACCATTAAACCCACACAATTATGGTATCGAATGGTGCTGGGCTGTACCAAAATGATATATGGATGCCAAGTGGTACCAAAATGGTACCGGATTGTACCGAGTAATAGCAGACGGTTACAGTGAGTATCCTACTAGTTCCGAATGGTGCTAAATTGTTCCAAATGATACCAAACAGTGCCAGGTGTCGATATGTCCACGTATAGACCAGTGGTCAATAACAATGACCAGTGGTCATTTTGACCTAAGAATCAAAATCGATTTTCCTGTCACCAGATAACTTATGCGCTTGTATAATGCACATGACCAACTGGTCACTGCACTGACCAGTGATCGCTTGCGACGTAAATTCCACATTTTCACTATTTAATAGCTTCTTAGTGTGTCATGAGTACTACAATGTACATGACCACTGATCAGTGACAATGACCAGTGGTAATTTTGACTTAAAATCAAATTATGAGTTTCATGCATTGATTTTGACTAGATCTAGATCTACAGGTAACACACAATCATATTCTTATTACGTAGGCCAATTCCACATACTGTGCCCAGGGTACATCCCCACTGATAGCAGGTTTTTTTGGTAGCAGTCATAGCTACATAAATGTGCCCTGGATACATCCCCACTAATAGCGGTCATAGCTGCATAAATGTGGCCTGGATACATCCCCACTAATAGCGGTCATAGCTGCATAAATGTGGCCTGGATACATCCTCACTAATAATAATAATAATGAGGAAAAGTATATTAATAGCGCCCATCCTACTATGTAGGCTACAGGGCGCATATAGTGGTAATAGCTGTATAACCGTGCCCAGGGTAACCCCCACTAACACTGGTATGACCAATGTCCAGAGTACATCCCCACTAATAGTGGTCAAAGCTACATAACAGTGCCCAGGCCGCATCCCCTGTTATACAGGTCACACTGTGCCCATGGTACATCCCAACTTATAATGGTAAAGCATTTTTCATTGACAGACATACGTACAAATACAGCAAAGTCCTCGTTAAAGCATTTTTCATTGACAGACATACGTACAAATACGGCTAAGTCCTCGTTCTAAATTCGATATTCATTCTCCTGATGACGCAAACTGGGTGTAAGTCTAAAAATAACCAGTGTGGGACTAACGGTATGAATAAAGAAAAAATCTATATTCCCACATACCACTGGTACCACATACTGATACTGTGTGAACATCAGTATGTGGGACTAAGCGGCGATTATGGCTTGTGTGTCTAATGGTACGTGGTACTAACTGCTGTGGGACAGGCGGTATGTGGTCACAAAAGTATGCTTCCGTATCGATAGTTTGAAAATGAGTTTCATAAAAATCATACTTGTGTCTCAACTTATTTTAAGCATGATCAGATTTTGTTGCGATTTCTTTTCTTTTGATTGATTTTTATCTGAAGGTGCTGTGTTGTTTATAAGCTGTCAACATTGACCCTTATTTGTATAATTATGTGTGGAACCAATTTGTTTTAATTTATTATAGCTACTCCAAAGTGAGGCACAGAGGCTGTCCGCTCAGTATATTTTGACCTAATTTTCACCCATTTCAAGTGACGATAAAAGCTATGCACACAATACCCAATGGAATAAAATTTTACGAAATAAATATTTTATGTGTTGTCTTTTCATCTGTTTGATCGTTATATGCCTGTGTTGTAATTAAATGATGGAATGAAGCGATTGAAATGACGTGCCGAGTGTGTTCGAAAGCAGCCATTTTGAGAACATTGTTTACGGGTCGACAAGGAAAAATGAACTCTAAATGAGCCAGTGTCAGGGATGTTAAAAATAACTGCCAATGGCCGTTGTAGAAAGCCTGCAGTACGTCATACTTGATGACCTAGCCCTGCTTCACGGAAATTCCCGTTAAACTGTTTGAACGAATGCTTGTAATGTACGCCATTGCTTGGTATTCCTTCAGAAAGTCTGCGTATTGTATGTTATTGAAAGATCAACGTTTTTTCTACAAATTTGTATCAAAATTGTGTTGTTATTCACGTCGGACCAATTTAGAGTTGCAATCAAACTGACCGAGCACGACAGGTTTTCACTCATGAGCAGACGACATTGCTCGGGTGGCCATGGTGTTTCTAGCGGAGGCCACTGCAGAAATCGGTCTGCAAAACAAAGGCGATGCGTCGCACACACAGCGAACTGTGAATCTCAACGCCCTTGTTTGTAAGTTTGATGAATGCTTGTTATTTTCCTGTTTGATTTTAGCGCCAATTAAATATAATTATAAAATAAAAATACATTGCATTGCGATAGTATGGTTCAGACTTGCCAATTCAGGTGGTGGCGATGCTGCGTTGCGAGTAAGCGCATTAAATATATGTGTTATTTATTGATTTAGCTCTGAGAACCATTGCTTGTAGTTCGTTAGATAAAGAAAAGATGCTAGAACTGAAAAATCCTGTTTGTGTTTAAAAATATGTTCTGTGTAGCCTTTCAAAAGTGATTTTTTACTGTCACGTGACCAGTTATTTTTTGGTTTGTTTATTATTAAATACTAATTTATTATTATCAATGCTCTTGACTACAATAGGCTTATTTCAGTTTGTATTTGATTTAAAAACAACAACAGGATCACATTCTTGAAGTGTAATGGGCATTAGTCTACTCTTGTCCAAATCTTGTTTTAAATCATTTGATAGCTTACATATGATATAGGAACATGTATTGAACATCATTTTGTTTATTCTAATTTTGTTTTAATCAGCTTTGATATGATATGATTGGTACTGGGTTTAATTTCTTTTTACTCTAAGTTTTCTTCAGTTATATGATTCTGTAAAAATATCGTTTTTAATCCAACCCTTTTTGTAACCCAGTGACTTATTGACGGACTATTGTGTATGTTCATGTGTGTCAGTACCAAGTCCAAGTGTGTGTGTGTGTTGTGGTGTGTTTGTGTGTAGAGTGGCCCGTGTGTGTTTGTTGTTTTGCTTTATTAAATCAGTGTCTCTTCACTGTTGTTGTGTGATGTTTATTGTATAAACATGTGCGTGAGTGTGTGCATGCACTGCACACAGGTGTGTCTGCTGTCACACCCAAATGAAAAAAAATGTATTGAGTCATTGATGAATTAATTTTTCCTGTTAATGGATAGCAGTTATTATGTACAGTTATATTATAATGTATCTTTTAATTTTGCTTCAGACGATGAGACATATGAGACACTGAGGAGGAGTTTTCTGCACAACACGAAAGGTAAACCACCTCATCCACCACAGCTGGCCCTCACCAACAGAGTGCTGCTTCAGCTTTTGCTTCTGAAAACTGAGGGCAAGAAAACCTACAAGGATGTAAGTAACAGTCCTCTGTCATATGGTTAAGTCAAAGGAGGGTCATGCAATGAATTACATTGTGTGTGTGTGTGGTTTATTTTTCCTGTTATTTTTTTGGCCTATGGTAATGTCCTCTGTAGGACTAGCCAGTGCAGCATTGTATTTTTTATACTCTAAAAATCTTGTAACTACAACTAAATTACCTAGTAATTGGGTAAACTTTTATTTTGAGATAGCCATTTTAACACCAAACTAAAAAGCTTTGTTTGCCTATGGAGGATTAAATTTAAATGATTATTAATGTCAGGTTT
>JAGGCT020003480.1:0-13663 GCA_017654935.2 Phymorhynchus buccinoides
CAGTTTAATTTGCCGTACTGCAGTATGCGTTCTGTTACTGAAATGCATATGTATCCGCTAGACCCCAAACCATAGCGGTGCATTGTTTGAGGTCACTGATCATATTAAACCTAGCCTCCTTTATGCTTTTTGTAGCTGTGAATAAGATTTATAATACTCTAGCATGACGTTCTCTGTTGTTCATTAATGGCACTGTGTGTTTTGTCCAATGTCATTTTATGATTTGGCGAACTCCATAATATGTGTGTAGTAATGTCTCTACATGTTTATCAGTTGTCATTTGTCAGCTATTGCTGAATGGTTCAGCCTGTGTGCTCCCTGTCAGCTCATTGCTTATGGGTCAAACCGTGTGCTCCCTGTCATCTCATTGCTTTAATAATGGTTCACCTGTGTGCTCCCTGTCAGCTCATTGCTTAATGGTTCACCTGTTGCTCCCTGTCAGCTCATTGCTTAATGGTTCAACCTGTAGTGCTCCCGTCAGCTCATTGCTTATGGCGCATCTTTGTGCTCCATGTCAGCTCATTTGCTTAATGGTTCAACCTGTGGCTTCCCTGTCAGCTCATTGCTTAATGTTTCAACCTGTGTGCTCCCTGTTCAGCTCATTGCTTTATGGTCACGCCTGTTGCTCCTTGTCAGCTCCATTGCTTTAATGGTTCAACCTGTGTGCTCCTGTCAGCTCATTTCTTAATGGTTCAACCTGTGGTGCATTCCCTGTCAGCTCATTGCTTATGGTTCAACCTGTGTGCGCCCTGTCAGCTCATTTGCTAATGGTTACCTGTGTGCTCCCTGTCAGCTCATTGCTTATGTTTCACCTGTGTGCGTCCCTGTCAGCTCATTGCTTATGGTTCAACTGTGTGCTCCCTGTCAGCTCATTGTGAATGGTTCAGCCTGTGTGCTCCCTGTCAGCTCATTGCTTAATGGTTCACCTGTGTGCTCTCTGTCGCTCATTGCTTAGTGTTCAACCTGTGTGCTCCCTTCAGCTTCATTGCTTAATGGTTCAACTGTGTGGCGCCCTGTCAGCTCATTGCTTCGTGTTCAACCTGTGTGCTCCCTGTCACTCAGTGGCAGTGTACGATCAATACGACAGCGAGCTCAACACGGGCCCCAGGTCTCCCTCTACCTTATCTATCTCTAACACCAACTTTGGGATAGTGTAGCCCTTACTCTGATGAAGCACATTTGACAAGCACAATGTCCTCATTAACCTAAACCGGAGTGTGGTCCTGGTTTCTCCTGCAAGACACAACTGGTTTTGGCACTCTACTATGATCTCGTGCAAATTTTTATTAAATGCTCGTCTGATATGGTTAGTTATTTTTTACTTCTCCAATCCAATGACTACAGTGGCCACATACAAAGCTCCATTATTAAGACCACTATTTCAAATAAGGCATCCACTGTGACACTGCTACGTCATTTCTGGTCATGGATGTGTTTAATGTCTGATGAAAGGGTATACAGCGATGCCTCCACAGCCCAGAGGGGGCATCAGTACTGTTTGGACGCTTTATATGTAGTGACCCATGTCACAATGTCTCACGTTGGCATTGGGTACATTGTTTTTGCTATGAGCCCCACTTCACTGCACCTTCCTTTCCTGCGTGCGCATGTGTGTGCATGTACGAACAATGACACACAAACACATGTGCACACACTTGGGGACACACACGCGCGCACACGCACACGCAAACGCACACAAACACACCACGCGCACACACACACACGCACCGCACGCACGCACGCACACGCACACCACGCACACGCACACACATTCACACACACACACACACACACCACACACATACGCACACATCCTTGCTATGTATAGATATTATATAGTATGTTTTAAACCCATATTTCAATGTGAATGGTATAAGCCAACAAGTTTTGACTTGGTAAATGTGTGCCTGGCATTTAGTTTAATGCATTGTATACATTGATACCAACATTTTACATGATTTGTACAACCCGGTATTCTACGTATCCACAAAATTCCTCAAATAATGATTTTCTTTTTTGAATACATTTTCCAAGCTGTCTCATAAACCTCCAAATATCACTTATAAGCAAGGAAAAGGACAATATCAAATATCAGATTTATTAGACTAAATTATCTATTTATACTCGTATGAGAAGAGTCTCTACAAAATTCTTTACCACAATCGTGTCACAGGCAGACAAATACTGAAGACAACAAATGATGCGGAACTACAAAATGTGATTTTTCTTGGCGGAAGTAATACGTTAGCCGAACAGGGACAGATTTTGACGACCCATGCCACGTCAACCCCCGTAAAACAACAACATGGATGCGCTCCACGCCTAAAATGTCAAATTAGAAAAATAAAATATAATGAAATAAAATTTCAAATATCACTTGTGGGGATACTGGGGGGATCTTTTTGTATAAATAGTTCCCCCACTTTCTTGGAAGTTTCTGTGCTTGTAACTTCTTCTAATCTGTCACTCTCTTTGAGACTCTGCCTTTTCCCTTTGCTTAACTGTCGGACATGTCATGTTCATCTGCTATCATTCTATTCTTACTGGTCCATGCTCCTTCCTTTTTTTTCTATAAATTCTAACAAAGATTTTTTCCAGCCGAAAGTCGGACTTGCTGGGCCAAACTATGTTTTTTTAGTTAGGCGCATAATGGTAGCATGATGCATCTACGCTCATATGAGAGGAAACTGTCTGATCGAAGACGAAGAAGAATTTTTTTTTTTAATTAAATCAGAAAAAATAATGTCCAAGGGAACGCTACTGCTAAGACAGACAATTCAAATTCAATTTGTTTAAAGTGCTTATTAAGAATGTCACAAACCGCTGTAGAGCGGAAGGAGGTTGCAGTACAGTATTGTTTAAGTTCAATTGTAGGTTCGTACGAAACAAAGACCCCCAAAACGCACAGAAATGTTGATACGCTCATAACCACAATTCATCAAGTGTTTCAATGTTCTCAATCCTCCCACGTTTGCTCTGATAGGCAAACATAAGCGCTCCAGTTGTTCTACTAATGGTTCCCATTGCCAAATAGTCGGGTTAGTTTGAAATAATGGGTTAGTAGAGGTGTCTTTATTTCGATTTCTTCTGTGTTTTCTGCTTCTAGCTTCCATACCATTGCTAATTCCGAATGTTGTTTGCAAATCGTAGAGAAGGGGACGAGTAATCTACCAATCGATTTGCTGCCACATGATTGTACGTTGTTCCCACACAGATGGTGTCAGTTACATGCGGGTGTTGCTGTCACTGCTATGTACTGTTGAAACATAGATGGCAGCAATGAATCAAAGTGCTTTTTATTTCCAAACAGCCATAAACCTAAGAGCCCATTAACGTGAATAAAACAAATTGCATGCACACAAGTACGCACGCATGTGCTTGCATACAACAAATGCAATTGCACAATTACACAGCGACAGACAATTCAATTGCACAATATGCAATATACAATAATAAACCCACATACTCACCACCGTCATGCCACTCATGCACTAAACAGAGAGAGAGAGAGAGGAGAGAGAGAGGGAACGAGAGAGATAGAGAGAGAGAGAATGATAGGGAAGAGAGAGAGAGATAGAAAGACAGAAACAGACAAAGACAGAAGACAGACAGACAGACAGACAGAGACAGAGAGAGATGAGACAGATTATGTCCTTGATGTAGTACAGGAAAAGGGGGAGGGGGGGGGGGGAGAACAAAGCAGGCTGCGGTCTTGTGCACCCACCCTTTACGTTAGAGGCGTAGCATCGACAACAAGAAAAGCAAAGACTTGAAGATGACACATGAAGTGAACCTGTCAACGTCCAGTTACCAATCAGCCAGCAGCTCAGAGAGCCCGCATCATTCTGAGACGAACACTGGGCATGACCTGAACCTACCCTACAGAGCTGTGGCTGATTCCATCCAGAGCTTTGGCGATCCCGTTGTCTTTGCTTTCGGCTGTTTTTGGAAATAGTATGATCATTCTGATCATGTTCCGCCTTCCTCCGTCCACGTCTAGTGTTTTCTTCAGTCTTCTGACCGTGTCTGATCAGCTAGTTCTCCTAACAGGTCATTTGAAGCAGGTTGCTTGATTTGCATGTATATTGGATGTACTTTAAGCACAGCAGTTTCCGTTCAGTGTGAAGGTAAATAGATTGATACTTCACACAAAGCATCACCCGTGTCTTCATGGATGCTGGTGTCACTCACCGTGTTCAGAGCTGCCTCTGTGCTGTGGCCAGTTCGTGTCAGTGCTGTGTGGACCAAGAGAAAGGCACGAGTTACTGCTTGTTTATTGGTCACTTTTCTCTTTCTGATGAATTTCCACGTTATCAAAAACTATTATGTTAACAGAAATGGAAACTGCAAGCTGTACAGAAACAGAACAGAACCATTTATCTGGACGCGCCAATTACTCACTCGTGTCTTCCCTTCCATATTGTTGGTCATCAGCAACATTGTTCTGGTGTGGTCACTGGTCAGATCTGTCAAAATCAACAAACACCTGTCAACCCAACATGGCAGCCAGGATTCCAGACAACAGAAAGTGTCTCCACTGACGGTCACCTTGGTTGCTGCCAGTGTTGCTTTTGTCCTGCTGACCACACCTCTCACAGTATACATAGTAGTGGAGAAATACGTGGACTGGAATGACCCCATGGAAAACGTTCAGATCTGGATTGTCTGGGATGTCAGCTGTTTCTTGTGGTACTCCACAGCTGTGTCACTTCTACCTGTACTGTTTTCACTGTCCAAGTTTAGGCTAGGCTAGAACAATTGTTTCAACAGTTTTTTGCGGTCTATGCCATAAGCCTAATGGTGAATTTTTTCTCGAAAATTAATCTATATTGTCAAACCAGGAGACCAAGGATAAGACGCCATGGTGCTCGGTCTCTTCGATAAAGCAGACAAGTGTTGACTTTCAGTTGGGATGAAAAGTGAATAACTAATTACACGAGTTGTTGCTATTGAGACGTACTTATGCGAAGGTGCGTTGCAAATGAGGGCACAACACACCACCACCACCACACACACCCCACACACCACACACCCAGCACGCACATCACGCAACGCACGCACGCCACGCGCACCACGCATCACGCACGCACGCACAGCACGCACACACACACACTCACACACACACACACACACCCCAAGCAACACACACACACACACTTAGCTCAATCCTAGAAACCCCTGTCAGCTTATTCAACAGTGAGATTGTGATGTTTTTAGCTTTTTGTTACACCCCATCAACACATTAGGCTATGTTCTCACTAAAGACACGTCCTCCACGATCTTCACATCACCATACGTGGCGGAACTTAGCGGGTCTGGCGTAGCGCGTACTGTCGTCGTGCGTAACGTTGTAATAACGTGGTGAGGACAATTGTGGTAAAGCGTAGGAGCACGCGGTGGGCCCTGGGGTTTCGCTCTATGTGCATTTTGAACTGCTCAAAACACCCGTGTAGATACCATGTTTGGAAAAGGAACCTATTGGTACGTAGTGTAACGGCGTGGAACGTCATCGGCACGCAGGGGCCACGCAATGAAGCGCTGCTTGTTTCAGAAGAAAAAATTTTTTTATGTGCCAGGGACGTAGCAAGGACGTGACACACGTGAGCATCATACCAGCTGGCCCGGTTTTCTAGAGCGTGGCTGCATAAGTGGGTTCAGGTCGTCGTTTGACGTAGAGGAACATGGCTAGAGCGTAGCCATGACGTATATAGATGGTGTGCACGTATGTTATTCCGCGAGACCTCCTATGTTTTATTCAAAACTTAGCGTCAGTGAGGACATAGTGGTACTTCAATCATGTGTGATTGGGACTAAACAGATACATGTGTATGGTTCTTGCTCTAGATATTGCGCCATAGGGTTCCACACGTGTTGAACACCTCCCTAGGTCATCAGAAACAAACTGTCATGGCCGAAAAAGTCGTGGAAAAGTCATGGAATTATTTTCTAATCTCCAGAGTCAGCTCCTCAAATTTACAAGCAGAACGATCAAAAACAGTTCTTCATAGAAAACACTCCAACGAAAACGTTGAATATTAGTTGTACATTAAACTATCCTCGCTCCGAACCGCAGGCGATTGGGGGAAAACTAGGCTTCTTGATTCTTCATAGGCGAGGAATTGAGGGGGGTAAACATTAGGGTTGTGTCTAACGCACCAGTTTTACCGATTTGTTGCTGACCATCTCTCTCTTCCTAGGTTTTGAATATTGGAGCATTGGGCAAGATGTAGTTTCACTACCCCCCAATACCAATCTTTCTCGTTAAAGGTTTTCGCTAGAGCTGTGTCGTAAGATATAGGTTAGGCTAGGGCCGTTTTCAGAAACATAGAACAAATTGGGATCATTGAGAACTTGAGGGTGGGTGTGTTAGGCTAATCCACTCTTTGTCGACATTTCGTAACTGCCAAGAAGGTTATTGCTTTTTGGCTTGTATTGTTCGTCTGTTTGCGTGAGATCTAGTTTGTACCAACCAAGAATAAGACGGAACATAGGAAATAGGAAGAATTTTACGGGGGCGTGTGTGTGTGTTCGGTAGCCTCTCGTTGACTCACTCACAAGGAACGATGAGCCGGTATCCGACTCATGGCTCACACACTGTAGGGCTATAGGACGACGAGCCGGCTTGGCTCATGAGGTTTCAAGAGCTTTTGATTTCTGGCGGTAACCAGCTTTCAAAATGTGCTTCATCCCTACTTTCAGTTTGCTTTGACCTTTCCTCTCTAAATCAACCAATCATTGCAGACTTTACATTCAGGTTTGGATGTAAGGGGGGTCAAAAAGATCCGGAATGTGAACATTTACTTCTATCTATGTGTTGCTGTTTTCGCCATTAGATACAAACGACAAGGTATGGAATTCTGATTTTTACGATCGCTTTTAATGCATGGTGTTATGTGAGTAACTTATTTGAAAATGCAGTCCATAACTTGTCATAACTTTTTGTGTGATGTGTTTTCGAACCTAAGTCAAATGGCCCGTCCCGAAACGGTTGTAGGGGAACCCTGGACCATTGCCCGAGTGAGTTAAGAATATTCGCAATGGTATTTTATTGCGAATTTAAGGGCAATCACACTGCATATGATGCGAATGCGATTGCGATCTGATGTGACATTGTCTGTGAGTCACGATTCACGTGAAAATACTTCCGTCTAAAAATAAAACTTACTGTTTTCGTTCACTATACTCAGAGATCCCAAAACACGAATCACATAAAATGTCTGATACAAAAAAATACAGATATTTCATGAAATTCATGTATGGGAGACTGCAAATATTATAGTGAACAAAACTGGTAGGATTTCATCATATTCATTTAGACAGTAGAATTTCACGTGAATAGTGCCTCACAAACGTCACAGTCAGATCAGATCGTATGCCATGTGTCTGTCCCTTTAATCATGGTGTTATGGGAGGATTGCTGGCAAGTTATGAAATAGTTGTTCATTTATCGTATGCCATGTGTCTGCCCCTTTAATCACGGTGTTATGGGAGGATTGCTGGCAAGTTATGGAATAGCTGTTTATTTATCGTATGCCATGTGTCTGCCCCTTTAATCATGGTGGTTATGGGAGGATTGCTGGCAAGTTATGGAATAGTTGTTTATTTATCGTATACCATGTGTCTGCCCCTTTAATCATGGTGTTATGGGAGGATTGCTGGCAAGTTATGGAATAGTTGTTTCATTTATCGTATGCCATGTGTCTGCCCCTTTAATCATGGTGTTATGGGAGGATTGCTGGCAAGTTATGGAATAGTTGTTTATTTATCGTATGCCATGTAGTCTGCCCCTTTAATCAACGGTGGTATGGGAGGATTGCTGGCAAGTTATGGAATAGTTGTTTATTCTATCGTAATGCCATGTGTCTGTCCCTTTAATCATGGTGGTTACTATGGGAGGAGCTGCTGGCAAGTTATGGAATAGTTTGTTTATTTATCGTATGCCATGTGTCTGTCCTTTAAACATGGTGGTATGGGAGGATTGCTGGCAAGTTATGGACTAGTTGTTCATTTATCGTATGCCAGTGTGTCTGCCCCTTTAAACATGGTGTTATGGGAGGATTGCAAGGCAAAGTTATGGACTAGTGTTTTATTTATCGTATGCCATGTGTCTGCAAAAATGGTGGTGATGGGAGGATTGCTGGCAAGTTATGGACGAAGTTGTTTATTTAAAGGAACTGTTTTTGTTGTTTATTTCATGTCCCATCTTTGGGCTGTGGAGCTGCTCCCACACGGTCAATCCGAGCCCAAACGCAGCCACACATCCCTTGTTAGGTCGTCAGAATCCGATGGACCAGCAGTTCAAGGGGAATGTTGTAAGCATTTGCCATAGCATAATGATGATGCATGTCCTTTTGTAGTCACTACTGCGCAATATGTGAATAATAATGTTATGCTAAAATCGTCATCACAATAATTATTAGAAATATCTATAATGGTGGTATTGTTTAAATTATAAATAACATGGTGTGATTTTTTCCATTCAATAAACAAGAAATCCATGTGATGCTACAAAAAGACATGCCTGAAAGAATGTGTGACAGTCTTAAGGTTAAAATCTTCTGTCTTCTTCTGCTCTGCCTGTCTGTCTGTCTGTCTGTTGTCATGTCGTCTCTCTTACTCTCTATCCTCTCTCTCTCTCTCTCTCTCCTCTCATCTCTCTCTCTCTCTCTCTCTCTCTCTTGTGACTCCCCATTATGAAAGGCATGGCCTTACAGACATTAACATTCCGCACTTTCTCTCCTTCTCTCTCTCTCCTCCTCTCTCCTCATCTCTCTCCTCTCTCTCTCCCCTTTCTCTTTCCTCCTCTCTTCGTCCCCTCTCCTCCTCAGGTCTGGGTGTAAAATAAATGTATTCATGCTATCTCATTACCCCTGTCTGATAAAATATAATTCGTGCCGTTCCTTCTACTTTCCCTCTCTCCCTCCCTCCCTCCCTACCTCTCTTTCTCTCTCTCTCATCTTTCTCTCTCTCTATCTCTCCCCTTCTCTCTCGTCTCTCTCATTCCTCCTCTCTCTCTCTCTCGCTCTTCTCTCTCTCTCTCGTCTCTCTCTCTACTCTCTCTCTCTCTCTCTCCTCTCTCTCTCTCCTGCTCTCTCTCTCTCTCTCTCTCTCATCCTTGGTTTGGGATATGTTGTGGCTTAATTAAGGTGTGGAACATGTAACATGTTTTTTATGCGAGTACTTCGTGAGCGAATGACTGACTGTTGGTGGCAGAATTCAGACAATCAAATTCAAACTAGTGACAGGTTTAATTTGTACAGAATGTTTTTTTAGTTACGTATCATTCCTCCTTATATTAGTAACCATGTTGACAAGCACATTAAGCGCATAATGACAAAGTTTAGATTTGGCATTTCTGATATATACGTGTGCATTATTATCGCTACAGACAGACTCATGCTAGTAGTTTGACATGTCCTTTATGTCACGATGCTGTTGAAGATGAAGTTCATTTTGTGTTATCATGTCCAGAACTAAGAGATCTTAGAGAAGAATTTATACCACGTAAATACTTTCGTGATCCATGCCTTTTTAGATTAGTTCTCCTGTTGTTTTCAAAAAATGAAAATACTGTCAAGTCATTTTCTCCTGAATCTGTATAGGGCATTTAAAAGGCGAAATGCTGTGTGTTTGTAGAGTTATATAACCTTCATTGCTTTTGTTGTGCTGTTTGATTACCCCCCTTCTAAGGGGCTATTGGCCTGGTATGAATACAATATCCGAATCCGAATCCGAATCTCTCTCTCTCTCTCTCTCTCTCTCCCCTCTCTCTCTCTCTCTCTCTCTCTCTCTCTCTCTCTCTCTCAACAACAAATGGATTTGAAAGAATGATAAGAACAACAGATAGCGCATAGAATTATGACATGAGTACAAAAACCAGAAGAGATACTGACATACATACACACACACGCAAACGCACGCACGCACGCACGCACGCACGCACACGACGCACGCACGCACGCAACGCACACACACACCACACACACCCACACCCACACACACACACCACACACACACACAACCACAAGCACCCACGCACGCCACGCACACGCACGCGCACGCACAGAACAGCCAAACACACTACAAACACAACACAAACACACAAACACACACACACACTCTTTCTCTCGCATAGCAATACAGACACGGGTAGAGGCAGCAACATAGATGCCACACACAACACAGCTACTCTCTGTCTCTCTCTCTCTCTCTCGTCTTTCTCTCGCATATTCAATGACAGAAACGTGGTATAGGCAGCACTATAGATTGCCACACCCACACACACACTCCTCTCTCTCTACTCTCTCTCTCTCTCTCTCTTTCTCTCGCATAGCAATACAGAAACGGGTAGAGGCAGCAACATAGATGCCACACACACACACACTCTCTCTCCTCTCTCTCTCTCTCTCTCTCTTTCTCTCGCATAGCAAATACAGAACGGTTAGAGGTGCAAGCATACTAGATGCACACACACACGCACACTCTCTCTTCGCTCCTCTCATCTCTCTCTCTCTCTTTCTCTCGCATAGCAATACAGAAACGGGTAGAGGCAGCAACATAGACGCACACACACACCACACTCTCTCCTCTCTCTCTCTCTCTCTCTCCTCTCTATCTCATCTCTCTCTTTCATCGCGACACTAAGCAATACAGAAACGGTAGAGGCAGCAAAATAGATGCACACACACACCACACTCTCTCCTCTCTCGCTCTCTCTCTCTCTCTCTCTCTCTCTCTCTCCTCTCTCTCTCTCTCTTTCTCTCGCATAGCAATACAGAAAAAAGGGTTAGAGGCAGCAAACATAGATGCCACACACACAACACACACACACACACACCACAACCACAAACACCACCCACACACACACACAACACACACACACACTCTTTTCCCCATAGCAATACAGAAAACGGGTAGATGGCAGTGCAACATAGATGCCACACACACACCACACCCACACACACCACACACACACACACAACACACACAACACCACACACATCTTTCTCTCGCATAGCAATACAGAAACGGGTAGCAAGGTAGTAGCGCATGGATTGCCAAACATAGATTGCACACACACACCCACACCACAAACCACAAACACACACACACACACAACACACACTCTCTCTTTCTCTCGGCCATAGCAATACAGAAAAAACGGGTAGAGGCAGCAACCATAGATGCCACACACACAAAAGGAGAATTGTAGAACTCAGCCATTGAACTTTATTCTTCACTTCAAAGACCAAAACAAACGCAACATGCTGCATAGTAAGAATAGAAGTATCCTAGATCTTAAAAGTTTCCAGCAAACATATTAGGGAGTATTAAAGCCAAGATCCACACGTCCCATTTCAGTGGCACGACTATCCACCTGCGACGACGTTTATGATGCATGATTCTCGTGACATTCTTCTGTCTACATGAATCTGATGAAATCCTACTAGTTTCTGTTCACCGTAGGTCATGTAAGTCCCCAGTCACCAATACCACGAATCCGATGAAAATATCTGATACAGACATTCACACAGTTTTTTTTTTTTTTTTTTTTTCCGATTCGAGTATGGGGTACGACAAATAATAGTGAACGAAACCAGTAACATTTCATCAGATTCATGTAGAAGTAGTAGACTTTCATCAGAACCATGCACGTATATTTTCTTCTGCGGACATCTCATGACTTGTATACTGAGCAATGAAATACAGGGACCATTTTTGTAAAATCATGGACTTTTGAAATGCATGGGCTTTTCAAAGTCCATGAAGTTACAAAACGGTCCCTATATCTTATTGCTCAGCATACAATCCTTCGGATGTCTACAGGAGCAAACGTAAATGTATGTGCAAAACAACAAATCTTGTCACAATATGTGGTCATCATTGTGTTCCATGACTAATTATGAAATGCATACAGTGATCAACAAAAGTTAAGTACCTCTTCTTCACAAGACTGCAAAAATAAAACTGGATGCACCAAACCACTTAATAAATTGCACACATTTACATCAGTGCGTTGTGCACCACATCCTAAAATGTAATTGCATTCGTATTAACAGTTTCGAAACAATAGCTAAACAACTAATGCAGCCCCCTAAGTTTAACATAACAAAACAATGCTGCTCAAAACGTAAAAAAATGGGTATGTCCACCCAAGCAGCAATAACTTTAACTGTGTGAGTAGCAGTTCCTCTGGGCTTTCTGGACACATCGAAGGGGTTCAAGAGATATCGTGAAGAACATTTGCCTTGCCAACAACAGTGGACACTCTCTTTTGCCGGTCAGTATACATACAGACATGAGTCATTCTCTGGAAATGTATACCATTTCTGTAGCACAACCAATGTAAAATGAAGTCACGTTAGCTCTGACGTATCTGGGACACTGGGGGGAAACTCTATGTCCTCAATAGCGTGACAGTCAGTGGATGTTGTGGAGAAAGGCTTCACCACCTGAAGAAATTGGAGAAAAGATACAGAAGCACACACACGCAAATCCATGCACACTACACGCACTGCGTCGTTTCCGCACATTGGGCGCACTGCATTGCAGTGGCTGCACGCAATTATGTAACTTAACGCGGTGCATGCACAATTTAGCTTATGGTCTCATGCCTGTTCTTGGAGAGCACTCCCATTTGGCACAAATCCTCATTCTTCAATGCGATAGTCCTGGATCGCGTGATTTATGTAATTAATTTGATCATGGTTCAATGGATTGTAGCTTAGATCATAAGGATTATGAAAAATGTTAATTACATGCTTTTTCACATTACCTTATAATCGTTGTGCCTTGTTCTGAAGTGTACCCCGTTTAGCACAGCCTCCAGTTCTCCCATACCGCAGGTCCTCTGCAGCTCAGAGTGTTCGTGTATCACAGACAGATAGACGACACAGAGGGGACACAGGGCTGCCGTGAAGGAACTTGTTGACTGGTGCAACGTCAACCATCTCCTCCTGAACGTGGCCAAGACTAAGGAGATGGTTGTCGACTTTCGACAGAACCCGCCCAGGACGGCTCCACTGGTCATCAAGGGGGAGGAGGTGGAGGTGGTGGACCAGTACAAATACCTTGGATCTGTCATCGACAGCAAGTTGAACTGGTCTGCCAACTCCCAGGCCCTGCTCAAGAAGGGCAACCAGCGCCAACTACTTCATGAGGAACTTCCCAAGGGAGGTTTGAACCGAATGTTAGAGACTGCTGAAGTTTTTTGTTTGGGCCCGAGACTGCTGAATCGGTGCTCACCTTCAACTTCCTCAGCCCCTTTCGGCAGCCTTAAGGAGCACGATAAGGTCAGGCTGTCGAAGATCGTTAAGACCTCAGGCAGGCTGATCGGCAGACCAGTCACCAGCCTCAAGGAGCTGTATGAACGTAGGGCAGTCAGGCGGTTGAGGGCCATCCAGAGTGACCCCAGTCACCCTCTGTGCGAGTTGCTGCAGGGACAGACATCTGGAAGATCAGGGCGGCTGATTAGTTTCAGCGCCAGAACAGACAGGTTTCGGCGGTCCTTCCCCCCAACTGAAGTGCGCCTGCTCAATAATAGGCTGAACTGACTGAATGACACCTCTGTATTCAACATCCCTCGCTGAGGTCGTGTGTGTGGTGTGTGTGTGTGTGGTGTGTGTGTGATGGTTGTGTGTGGTGTGTGTGTGTGTGTGGGTGG
>JAGGCT020003481.1:7500-13657 GCA_017654935.2 Phymorhynchus buccinoides
ACGATGATGATGATGCTATGGAGTTCCGTATCGGTCTGAGACTGCATGACAGGGCTGTATTATTCTACGCTTCCTTTCATAATGATATCCCGGCGTTAACCAGGCCCGAGAACTACAGACACCTGCAGTGTTGGTCTTGAAATTAGAGCAACACTCTCATAATCGCATCCGTTAAGCGGATGAAGCTCGACTGTGTGGTTTCAGTCTTCCCATTGAGCCCATAGCCACTCACTCTGGGTAGGAGTCGGTCCAGGACCGAAAAAAACCTCGCCTCTGATGGGATTCGAACCCAAGACCTCCCAGCCAGTAGTCCGCGACGCTAACCACTACACCACGGCGGCTGGTTTTAGAGCCCGGTTTTCTGTTCTACAGGTGTTATTCCCTTCAACCCTGGAGAGAGGAAAACCGTTCTCCAGAAAAAAATCCGTTCATTTCTAGAGCCCGGTGGTAAATGGGCTTGACAGCGTACGCTTTGAACTTCCCGCGATTCGCGTCATCAATGTACGTCATCTATCCTTCACCTCCCTGCTAACGGGTCTGTGTTTATGAATGGAATGCGATGCCAGATTCCCCGACCTTTTGCCCTGCCGGTTTTTTTTTCTCCATCCCTGTGGGAAAGTGGTCGCCTTTGGAATGAGTGTGTCAGTGTGTGAGTGTAAACGTGGCATGTTTCTTAGCTGTGAAAATGGAAGGTGAGAATAATTCCGACTTTGATCAGTTTTCCTATGATGAGTGTTACGATAATTTGCCTGATAATGAATTTGATCTGCTACAGAAGAAGAGTGAGCTCAGTTAGAGGCAACTATTGAAGCGCACATAGATGGTGATGATGATAGTGGTGAAGAGTTAGATTATCAAAACTTATCTTTGTTCTACACTCGACCTAGTTTTGAGTGAATTATGAGGAATTATGTCACACCAAAACCCGAAACTAGGACGGAATTCAAACATCGATCAGGGCCTGTGTGTGTGTTAGACACATCAATGAAAGCGCTAGATTATTTCCAGTTATATTATTCTGATTCATACATGCGTAGATAGGGAGCGCGAAAATATTATTTATATAAAAAGTGTACAAACTAGTGTGGTACTTGTTCTCCATATATTTGTCTTGTATCCATACATAATCGTCAAAACAGACAATAAACTGTTGATGTGTTGGGAACAATCATGGTGACAATGGTGACACTTATGCGTGGAGCAATGACAAGCACAATGCATGGGGATGTACAGGAGGCATCGCTTGGTGAGTGCGTGCATGAAATATACAATTTGCTTGAAAAACACTGACCTGCATGTATGGAATGATGGTATGTCTTGTGTTAAATTGTAAACTTACCTGTTTTACACCTGTGTGTCATCTGTCATGTCATCATATAGTGTCAACATGGTCACAAACAGCTTCTCACATCAAATCCCTACACAACGGTATATGACATTCTTAGGTTCGTGTAGTGTGGGTTCATGCCGTAAGTCTCTAAAATAAGTGCCCCATTATCACATTTCTAACCCTCTATAAATCCAGGAATGAGTGGAATAGACAGATAACAGAAACATAGCAATAAGGGGAAGTAACAGTTAGTGTAAAACAAGGAATGAAAGAGTTTAAAAAAGATCATTCCCACTTGAGATATGCTTACAGTTGATTTCACACTTCTTATTGCACAATGTGCAAATGTGTTGAAGTTTTCAATCCTGGAAAGTTGATCTTCCCAAAATGTCACCCTCTAGTTCACCTTTTTTCAGTTCTGAACGCGCAAAACATGCCGTTTTTCAAGAAACTCACTGATGAAGATCCATATTATGAGACTGAGGGAAAGCAGTGAAAAAAATGACACTTCTTTGAGTACAATAGAAAAGGTAATGCGTAGACATCTTCTAGTGAGAATGTTCGCATGCGCAACAAAATGGGTACCCAATTTCCTAAGTGATGAACATAAGACTCGATGTAATGCTTGTCAGACAGAAATGCTTGGAAAGTTTGGACCAAATGGACCCAAATAAATATGTGATGTCATCATAGGAAATAAGACTAGGCAAAGCTGCTGTATCTTTTTTTTTTAAATCGCCAATGAGATGTGAAGTGGTCTTGTCTGTGACAAAGCAGTTGTTCTGCAGTCAAAATTCCATGTTTGTAAGTGACGTTTTTGCATCATCATATAGTAATAAGCCAACTGTCCGTGTGTGTGTGTGTGTCTGAAACACGAAACGGGCCTTATAACTCCGCCGTTTTTCGTCCGAATCGCTTCAAATTTGCTGTGAGCCCCAACGGCAACCGAGGCGGCCGTGTCATTTGCGCGGTTTCGCAAATCCGCCGGCCTCTCGGCGCCCGTATCTCCGGTGTTTCTGGACCGATTGCCTTCGAATTTGGCAGGAAGATCACCGGGGACGGTGACTATCCGTGTACCAAACCGGAAGCGAATCGGTTCACAAACGCGCGCGCTATACGAACTCCGCCGTTTCTTAACCGAATCGCTTCAAATTTGCTGTACTCAGCGTTACCAGTACTTGGCGTTACCGTTACTAGGCGTTACCGTTACTAGGCGTTACCGTTACTAGGCGTTACCGTTACTAGGCGTTACTGGGACTCGGCGTTGCGCTAGTTTCTTTAATAATCCAAGGGCCTGCCATTATTAATCTGACCGCAGCCGACAGTTTGTCGGTTTGGCCTAGTTACAACTGTAGACCACAGCCGACAAACTGTCGGTCTTTACACCCACTTTCGGTTTTGGCTGTTGCTACGGTCAATAGACCTTTAACAACTGAGAGTTTCAAAGGGAAATTACTCTCTAAACTTCCGTCTAACTGGCTCGTGCTTCGAGAGACATCGCAATTTCTTCAAAATCATAGAGACAAAAAAGAAGGTTTTTTCACGATGGAAGAAGTCATCCATGAAATCTTCGAGGATTAACTCAGCGAGGAAGACGACGAAGAATCGAGTGACGATTCTAGCAGCGATGTTTACGATGATTTAGATGCAAATGTTGCTGAAAATGCCGGAGGAAAACATCGCTGCAGCAGACGACAATGTCCAGCAGAATGAAAATGCCCATTCTTTGTTCGTCAGTGCGACAAGAAATGGTAATCAAAACGCTCGTGGTCGAAGCATATGAGGGTGTGGAAGAGTTGCGGGAAGAGGTCGAGTTGTCAGTCACTCAGAGTGTGTGTGTGTTGTGTGTGTGTGTGTGTGTGTGTGTGTGGGTGTGTGTGTGTGTGTGTGTGTGTGTGTGTGTGTGTGTGTGAGAGAGCCATTCAGTGACTGAGTGTGAGTGTGTGCCACTCAGTGTGTGTGATTGTGTTTGTTATCGGTAAGCGTGTGTGTGTGTGCGCGTGCATGTGTGTGTGTGTGTGCGTATGTGTGTGTGTGTGTGCGTGCGTGTGTGTGTGTGTGTGTGTGTGTGTGTGTGAGCCACTCAGTGTGTGTGTGTGTGTGTGTGCGTGTGTGTGTGCATGCGTGCGTGCGTGCGTGCGTGTGTGTGTGTGTGTGTGGTACATGTATTTACATGTATTTTGCACTATATTGCAAAGTTTCAATCACATCCATTCAGAAACAAGCATGAGAGAGCACTTTCTGTTACATACTCTTGACTTTTCCTGCACACGCCTAAAATTACTTGGTCCAAGGGGAGGCAATCCGTCCACATTACTAGGTCAGAATAGTTTAATAAGCAAAGGAAAACAACACATATGGCAAACCATTTTTCTCAATTGTTACCTGAGCAGTCTGCAACTGGCGCCCGACCATTGATACAAGCAAGGCTCTGAAAAGAGTAAGGTAATCAATGTTTGAACCACCTATTCTCAAGACTTCACTTATCTCCAAATGACTTATTTTTTTCTTATTTTTTTGACTGGACCAAATATGTCTGGTGCTTAGGCCCTCGTAAAAAGTTCACAATCACAACTCTGACTATCGCCTTAAAGAAGCTACCAAAATGACCTTGAACCCTGGCGTAGAGGGCTGGAACTGTGTATACAAAGAGGAAAGGTGTTCTTCCTTGGAATGCAGACGTTTGAAGACTGAACTCTTTTGTTTATTAATATTTTATGGACCCAAGGACAAAATTTACTGATCAACCCACATATAAGTGTGGGTGTCATTGTGTTAATGGATTCACAGACATACACTAACACTAACACTAACACACTCACGCACGCGCTCGCGCTCACACACACACACAAAATGCGTATGCGCGCGGTTTTTGTACGATGGCGTGGAAGACAAGACGGTTGATTAAGCCTACAATCTACCTGTGTATCGAATCGACCAGACTGTTTAAAAACGATAGCATTGAATGCAAGGTGAGAATATCGGCTACAGAATAACATAACATCGGTTAAGCGAAAGTGGAGTCTATTTTTGCTAAAGCGTTGCAACGGATCAGCGAAAATCGGATAAGCGAAAGTCAAAATTAATCTCCCCTGGCAATTTCACTTATCCGTATAGCTACTATACTACTAAATGAAAGGAGTGGTTGCTAACTTGGAGTCGACAGATGCATCCATAAAGCATGTAAATCTGATGGGTTTCTCCATTTGCACGTATTCTCAAAGCCCTCCAATGCACAACAACAACAACCAAAAACAAGCGCGGATTCGCAATCGTTTGCGGCCCGCTTTTCTTTCTCTTTTACAATATGTGATACAATGTGGGGACCCCGACGTCGACAGGACCGACCGACAGGACCTTTTACGATTCCGACCAAACCAGACCGAACAGACGACAAAAGTGACGTTATTTGTTTTGTGGCTTGTGCCACAAACAAAAACCACGAACGGGTTCCTTCGAGAGACATCACTTCCTGTAAAAGAGTAACAGTATGTTGTAAGATGTTCAAAGAGTTGAATTAATCTGTTGAATTTGTACAATATGCTGGTCACTCAGCACTGTTCACGTTTCCTGCCAGCTGAGGAGGCTACCTGGACCACGGACTATATTCACAGAGAGGTTAAGGGCTGGCTACACTGCATACGATTCGATGATTCGATTCACTACGATCCGATTTTTGACATTTTGTGAGGCATGATTGACTTGAAATTCTACTGTCTAAATAAAGTTGATGAAATGCTACTAGTTATGTTCACTCTGTTTGTACTCTCCCGTACACGAAAGTGATACATTTATTTTCATGTTGAGGATCTTATTTCTGTATCGGACATTTTCTTTGATTCGTGTATTTCGGTCTACATGAGTATAGTGAACAAAAATGGTAGAATTATTTTTTAGACGGAAATATTTAACGCGAATCGTGACTCAACATACATTGCCGAAATCGTATCGTATTGGGGTCAAATCGTATGCAGTGTGGCAACCGGCTTTAGGGTGCGCCTGCCGGGACCGACAGGAGACCCAGGCGAAGAACTCCCCTCTGAACCTGGTCCCCGTGAGACAGTAGAGGAGGAAGTTGATGGCGCTGTTGGTGTACCACAGGAGCATGGTGACGGCAAAGACTAACCCTTTCGTGGACAAGAGCTTGGAGTTGGGGGCCGCATCTGCGAAGCCGTACAAATCCCAGATGAGGTTAACGCACCCAGGCATGGTCAGAACCAGAAACGTGATGGACAGTGCCAGAATCATGATGGTCGTTCTGGAGGCTGTTGTTCTACGAGAGTCCCTGACGTCCTTACTGTTTGTGGCGCTCATGGCTGCGCTGGAGGTGGCTCGGAACAAAGTCAAGGACAGAATGACGTCACAAACCAGAAGACAGATGGATGGAGTTAGAGGAGAACACCGTCAGGTCGACCCATGTCCATTCTCGTTGTACAAAGTCATTGTAGCGCGAGGACCTGAAAGGCACTCGTGCTGTCCTTGGAAGAGGACCATCTCAGATAGAGAAAGTGGACATGCAGAGCGCAGCCAAAAAACTACCACGGCAGCCACAACCATCCAGTTCTTTACACAGAGCACAGCATCCTCATCTTGTTGCGCCATTTCACCGCCATTGTTCGCTGCACCGTCAACTAGTCACATCGCACAGACGACGTGCTGGCTTCGTACATTAGCCACCAGGACAACTTACACCCTACCACATTTAACTCGGACAAGCATCCAACGTGGAAAAGATAGTACAGCCACTGTCTAATACTTTTGTAACATACACAGTGGTCAGAATCGACGCGGCCTAGGCCATAAGAATGAGTTCTGTGAGGCTATGAG
>JAGGCT020003482.1:0-2500 GCA_017654935.2 Phymorhynchus buccinoides
CTAATGCAATAGTGTTCTACCTAAAGAGTAGAATCCTAATAAAACTGAAGAAAACTCTGTAGACACATTCAGTAAACTTTGTAACAAAAGAAATTCAGACACCTACAGTTTTGACATAAGCCAGCAAGGCATAAAATGCAGTATTATATGGCGTGCAATGACGTCGCAGGGGAGGAGTTAAGCAGCTACGGTAGGAAAGTATAAAAGCGTCAAAAGTAATGAGATCTGAAATCTGCCGGACTTTAAATGACCACTGCATCTACCCCCCATCGTGTAGATGATGTTTCCCACGCTGTCCTTGCTCCGGACAATGTATGCAACACGTGTGTAAAGGGAAATCGCTTAAACCCTTGTGAACATTTACATTTTTTTAACAGTATATATGCTTTAAAAACAAAGCAAACGAAACAAAACGATTGAGTGACACTGAAAGACTTACATGCAACCTCATTAATTGTGGCGTTGAACTTGAAGCAAGTCAAATGAAGTGGCAGGGGAGGCCAAGCTCGGAACGATGGTTTGGGTCAGTGTTGACCTTCAAGATTTGCATAAAGCCCTCACGTAGTCTTGGCGTATCTGACAATAACCGTCAGCTGGCTAGCCGAGAGAGTAGAGAATGAGTTTTGCATTCGAAACCAATTCTTTACTATTTAAACTATTTAATAATACTTTACGGATAATATTGAATAGAAAGAGATGGTGGTATGAAAAGAGCATTATCTACTCTATATCCACAAGAAGTATTGAATAGATATTGGAAGTATTTAATAGATTTTGGGGATATTGAATAAAGAATGGTTTGGAATTCATTTTATACTTTAGCGTTTCATTTTCTACTCTACTGAGTTTGAATCTATTCAATAGAACAAGCGCATTATGGAATATTTTTTACAAAGTATGGAATATTTTTACAAAGTATGGAATATTTCTACAAAGTATGGAATATGTTTTTACAAAGCATGGAATATTTTTTACAAAGTATGGAATAGATACAAGCTCTTAATTCATTACTCCACTTTTCTATTCAATACTTTTCACTTTTCTATTCAATAGAACAAGAACAGTATTGAATAGAAAAGCGCAGTAATGAAATAAGTTGTTCTACATTTTGAATTATTTACTATTTCTATTTAATATTTACATTGACACTATTAAATAGGTTTTTGTATATTCAATAGCTCTTTTTCGTATTGAATAGGCTAAAATAGAGTAGATAATAAAACCACGTTTGGCCCCCCCATACCGTGGGCATGAATACAGACTTGGAAGTGGCGTGGCAGTGAGGCAATGAGTCCGTCCAGCTGGATCTGTGGGATGGCTCCTCACTCCATAACCAGGTCTGCTTCCAAGGCATCCAGTGTCTGGGGACGGGCGGGCATACCGTAATCAGCTCACCTAAGCATGTCCCATGCCTTGTTCAATCGGGTTGAGGTCAGGGAAGGGGGGTGGCCAGTCAAGATGGGCGATGTTTTTTTGTTGTTGTGTGAATTATGCTATGTTCCTTGGAAAAAAAAATTAAAGGGAAAAAAAAAGATGGGCGATGTTGTGGGTGTTCAACTCGTTGCTGATGACATGAGCCTTGTGACATGGCGCGTTGTCGTCCACAAAAACAAGCTAGCACCATGCTATTTCATCAGGGGGATCACTTGAGGTCTGATGATGTCATTCAAGTAGTGTATAACGTTCACGGTGCCCTTCCGGATGACCCCTACATGGGTACGTCCTCCAGTCCAAATGCCACCCAGACCATCAGATTGCCACCTCCATAACGGGCATGCTCAGCAACAGCAAACCAGCATACTTCAATACACGATATGTCCGTACAATACACATTGTAGCGTTTTTAGCTTTACTTACCAAGTCATTGCATGCCACAGTGAAACTAAGTTTAGTAGAATATAAGATACCTAAATATTTATATGCATTAACAACAGGCATATCTCTATTGTTGTACGTCCATCTTTCTCTTTCAGCTAAATAACCACCTTTTCTAAAGACTATTATATTACTTTTGCTTAAATTTACCTTTAAATCAAGATTTTTTGCAGCTCGTTGCAAACTATTTAACTGTGTTTGTAACCCGATTACTGTTTCTGCTAATAAGGCAACATCGTCTGCAATTAATAGAATAAAAAGTTCAAAATAATCAATTGTAAATAAAGCACCATGTCTACCATTTACAATAACTTCTTTAGCTAGTTCGTTAATAGACAGTGAAAATAGAACAGGACTGCAGACATCGCCTTGTTTCACACCATACGTACAATTAATAAAGTCTGTTAAACTAGAACCACATCTTACTTTAATTTTAACACTTATCGTACATGCTTTTAATACACCTATATAGTTTTCCTTTTATACCGTTTCTTACCAGAACAGACCAGAGCAATTTACGATTTAAAAAATCAAAAGCTTTTTCAAAATGTATAAAACCTACATATAACTTCCTATTAAACGAAAACTGCTTTTGTACTAACGCTAAAAGAGTAAACATAATTAT
>JAGGCT020003482.1:7500-13654 GCA_017654935.2 Phymorhynchus buccinoides
GTGGGAACTCCATGTGCATTGAATCGGGACCAACAGTGACAGAAATAGAATTTCTTGTCCTTCTTCTCTCATAATTTGAATACAACGTGGCCCGCTATTGTGGCAGTGCTTAAATCCTCAGACTACTCTAGTATAGTATAGCTGTATAGCTGAACAGTCATGAACAGTCATGTTGCATTCATAAGTTATACAAGCGTATTGGTGGCGCGGAGTTAACCTCCGCCAAGGATCGAAATGATTGATCGTTATTGTTTTGGTTTGTCACTGTGGGTTGGTCCCTGATAAATGTACGCTGCCCTCACGGGGAGAGCGTGTCGCAGCTAGTGCAGCGCCACCCTTTTCCTGGTTCATGTGCATGGTGCTGTGATGGTGTTCCTGCCACCATTGTCACTGGCACAAATGACCCCCTCTACAGACAATGGATAGGGTTTGTGACGAGGTAATGGGTTAAAAGGCTAAGTCCCTAGGGAAGACTTTAGAAAATTTGCCTTTAGCCCACTTCTCTAGGGTATGGGAGATGAGCAACTTTCCCGGCCCCTTTTCATCTAATAAATTTATATTTGTGCCCGGGTTCTGGCTCGTATGGTTGTAAGAAATACAAGTGGTTGAATTGCTCTAAATGGCAGACAGAGAGAAGTAGGGTTTTACATGAAATTACAAGATTCCCACTCTCATCAGTCTGACCAAAGGGTTCAGGATTATTTGACACTTGTATTTTATTTACTCCCAAAATCTGCATAAGATTATGCAACAATAATAATAAAGCAGCTCAATGGCGCCAAAACAAAATATGGATAAAAAAACAATGAAATCCGAAAGGATTCACAAGACTTTTGTCTTTCTATAAGGTTCGCCCCATGCCGGAAGGGTTACTAATTATCTTCAGTGTCCGTAGGAAAGTTCCAGTGATTGGCGCGGTTTGATAAACTTAGCTCTTGGCAAGTTCTTCCGTAGTGATCGGCGAATGCTGGGGTGGCTGGGCTTGCTCGTCAGGTGAGAGTAGCTCCCAGTCGTTCCGGTTACGGCTTCGCGGGATGGCACGGTTCAGGCGTGGTCTCCTCACGGATTCTGGGTGCGGGGCGTCTTGGCGGTGGTCCCGTCTTGGTGCTTGGTGGAGTCCGGGATGATCGTCCGGCCCACGATGCCCTGCTGATAATCACAGGAGAAGGTGGATGTAGATCTCTATGGCTTAGAGACAAGGGGCTTCAGTCGGCAGGGAATTAGTGAATCCCAACCGGCTAGAAGGCTTCCCTTGTACAATAGCACTAGTTAATAAATAAACTGAATTTCAGTTAACAAACTGAGATCAGTAAAACATAAAAGGTGATCAATCCATCACCACTCTCCATCCAACACCTGGAAAGGAATGGTATCATAAAGTGCAAGATTGCGAACCCATAGGTTTCCTACTAAAAATAGACAAAAGGGTTAGTAGGCATAAACTCCGGTTCTGGTACCAAAAGAGTTAAAGTCAAAAACACACACACACAAATAATCAGTGCACATAAATAGAATAGAATGTTTACCACTTCTTTTCTATAACATATCTATCTACTCCTTATTCATCATTGAACATAGGATCTAGATCAAAACTAGAGTCAAACAAACAACCAGTCTCAATCACCAGTCATCAATAAGACTTACTAGGTGGGCTATTCTGGCTGGGAGAGGTGTTGCTCTAGTCAGTTTCAGCGTCTTGTGTGTGAAAAACTTTTTTCTCACTACGCCAATTATAGCCTTCACTTTCAAACAATGAAAGCCTGCTATTGGTTTATTACAGTCCACACGTCACAAGATTGATGTTCAGAGTGTACAGAACAATCACGCGCCTATTACATCCTTATCACATGCCGGACATTCAAATCCTTCGTGATTCGGAAAGGGAAAAACCGTCTTCAAAGGGAGATAACCGTGTTTGTCACTTTCTTGTGATGGGTAAGGGCGAGGTTGTCTTACAAAGGGAGCCGACTGTTGATATCACTATCTCGTGATGAGACGGTAGATAAGAGAGTTGGGGGGGGGGGGTGAAGGGAGATAACCTCTGTAGGGGTTACATGCCGACCGGGGACAAAGAGATAACGCCCTTCCGCGGCGTTCGTTTGAAGCAGCCGGGCAATTAACGTGGCGGCTGGTCGAGACATGAAAAGGAGAGGGGGGAGGGGAGAAGGGGGGGGGGTGTAGATAAGAAAAAAATAAAGCGGGTCGCGCGGGACACTTACGTCACAGAGGTTGACGTGTGGTGTGATGGTGTTCCTGCCACCATTGTCACTGGCACAAATGACCCCCTCTACAGACAATGGATAGGGTTGACGTGTGGTGTGATGGTGTCCATGTCACCATTGTCACTGGCACAAATGACCCCTTCTACAGACAATGGATAGGGTTGACGTGTGGTGTGATGGTGTCCATGTCACCATTGTCACTGGCACAAATGACCCCCTTCTACAGACAATGGATAGAGTTGACGTGTGGTGTGATGGTGTCCATGTCACCATTGTCACTGACACAAATGACCCCTTCTACAGACAATGGATAGAGTTGACGTGTGCTGTGATGGTGTCCATATGTCACCATTGTCACTTACACAAATGACCCCCTCTACAGACAATGGATAGAGTTGACGTGTGCTGTGATGGTGTCCATGTCACCATTGTCACTGACACAAATGACCCCTTCTACAGACAATGGATAGAGTTGACGTGTGGTGTGATGGTGTCCATGTCACCATTGTCACTGGCACAAATGACCCCTTCTACAGACAATGGATAGAGTTGACGTGTGGTGTGATGGTGTCCATGTCACCATTGTCACTGACACAAATGACCCCCTCTACAGACAATGGATAGAGTTGACGTGTGCTGTGATGGTGTTCCTGCCACCATTGTCACTGGCACAAATGATCCCCTCTACAGACAATGGATAGAGTTGACGTGTGCTGTGATGGTGTTCCTGCCACCATTGTCACTGGCATAAATGACCCCTTCTACAGACAATGGATAGAGCTGACGTGTGGTGTGATGGTGTCCATGTCATTATTGTCACTGACACAAATGACCCCTTCTACAGACAATGGATAGAGTTGACGTGTGGTGTGATGTTGATGGAGTGTCACCATGATGTCATGGACACACATGACCCACTCTACAGACAAGGAATGGAGTTGACGTGTGCTGTGATGGTGTTCCTGCCACCATTGACAATGGCACAAATGACCCCTTCTACAGACAATGGATAGAGTTGGCTTGTGCTGTGATGGTAGTCCATGTGGCACCAGTGTCACTGACACAAAAGACTCCGTTTCTACAGACAATGGATGGAGTTGACGTTAGGGTTGATGACGTGCAGGTCACCATTGTAACTGGCACACATGACCCCTTGTACAGACAATGTATGGTGTGCACGTGTGGTGTGCTTGTGTCCATGTCACCATTGTCACTGGCATAAATGACCCCTTCTACAGACAATGGATAGAGCTGACGTGTGCTGTGATGGTGTCCATGTCACCATTGCCACTGGCACAAATGACCCCTTCTTCTACAGACAATGGATATAGTTGACGTGTGGTGTGATGGTGTCCATGTCACCATTGCCACTGGCACAAATGACCCCCTCTACAGACAATGGATAGAGTTGACGTGTGGTGTGATGGTGTCCATGTCACCATTGTCACTGGCATAAATGACCCCTTCTTCTACAGATAATGGATAGGGTTGACGTGTGGTGTGATGGTGTCCATGTCACCATTGCCACTGGCACAAATGACCCCCTCTACAGACAATGGATAGAGTTGACGTGTGGTGTGATGGTGTCCATGTCACCATTGCCACTGGCACAAATGACCCCCTCTACAGACAATGGATAGAGTTGACGTGTGGTGTGATGGTGTCCATGTCACCCTTGTCACTGGCATAAATGACCCCTTCTACAGACAATGGATAGTGTTGACGTGTGGTGTGATGGTGTCCATGTCACCATTGTCACTGGCATAAATGACCCCTTCTACAGACAATGGATAGTGTTGACGTGTGGTGTGATGGTGTCCATGTCACCATTGTCACTGGCATAAATGACCCCTTCTTCTACAGACAATGGATAGGGTTGACGTGTGGTGTGATGGTGTCCATGTCACCATTGTCACTGGCACAAATGACCCCCTCTACAGACAATGGATAGGGTTGACGTGTGGTGTGATGGTGTCCATGTCACCATTGTCACTGGCATAAATGACCCCTTCTACAGACAATGGATAGGGTTGACGTGTGGTGTGATGGTGTCCATGTCACCATTGTCACTGGCACAAATGACCCCCTCTACAGACAATGGATAGGGTTGACGTGTGCTGTGATGGTGTCCATGTCACCATTGTCACTGGCACAAATGACCCCTTCTACAGACAATGGATAGAGTTGACGTGTGGTGTGATGGTGTCCATGTCACCCTTGTCACTGGCATAAATGACCCCTTCTACAGACAATGGATAGGGTTGACGTGTGGTGTGATGGTGTCGCATGTCACCATTGTCACTGGCACAAATGACCCCTTCTACAGACAATGGATAGGGTTGACGTGTGCTGTGATGGTGTCCATGTCACCATTGTCACTGGCATAAATGACCCCTTCTACAGACAATGGATAGGGTTGACGTGTGGTGTGATGGTGTCCATGTCACCATTGTCACTGGCATAAATGACCCCTTCTACAGACAATGGATAGCGTTGACGTGTGGTGTGATGGTGTCCATGTCACCATTGCCACTGGCATAAATGACCCCCTCTTTCTAAAGATAATCTCCAGATATGGATGGAGCTGACGTGAAACACCATGATGAAAAAAGCTTAACGGTTTGCTAAGGACATTGACTCTCTAATCATAAGCCATTTGCACGGGCTTTGGGGGATTAGTTGGCCTTTGGGGATCTTCCTTTTGGGATGTCCTCTGGGCAAAGCTTCTGCACTCGAAGATTCCAGCCCAGAGCTCCAGAGTAGCAGTCCGGTCCTGCGCTGCGTGACAGTGGCGGTGGGCAGACTGGCTGGTGCACGTGCAGGCAGTGGTCAATGCTCCATGAACCCTTGACAGTGGTGGTGGGCAGACTGGCTGGTGCACGTGCAGGCAGTGGGCAATGCTCCATGAACCCTCAACCCGTGACAGTGATGGTGGGCAGGCTGGCTGGTGCCAAAAACACGTGCATGAGAGAGAGGAGAGCAGTGGTCATGCTCCATGATGACCCCTTGACAGTTGGTGGTGGGCAGGCTGGGCTGGTGCACGTGCAGGATGGGCAGTGAGTCCAATGGCTCCATGGGACTCCTCTTCAAAAAACGAACCCTTGACAGTGGTGGTGGGCAGGCTGGCTGGTGCACGTGCAGGCAGTGGTCAATGCACCATGAACCCTTGACAGTGGTGGTGGGCAGGCTGGCTGGTGCACGTGCAGGCAGTGGTCAATGCTCCATGAACCCTCAACCCGTGACAGTGGTGGTGGGCAGGCTGGCTGGTGCACGTGCAGGCAGTGGTCAATGCTCCATGAACCCTTGACAGTGGTGGTGGGCAGGCTGGCTGGTGCACGTGCAGGCAGTGGTCAATGCTCCATGAACCCTTGAACCCTTGGATGTCAGTTTCCATTCCAAACACTTAGTTACACCAGTGAGGCCCTTATCCCCCATCCCCAACCCATCTTCCCTTTGTTCCCATGTGTCTCTGGTCCCACAACCCTAATTGTTCCCACATATCTGTGGTCCAAAAACCCTTTGTTCCCACATATATCTGGTCCCACAACCCTAATTGTTCCCACATATATCTGATCCCACAATGTTCTAGCTGTTCCCACATATCTCTGGTCCCACAACCTTTTGTCCCACATGCCTGTATCTTTAGTCCCAAATCTTGTTGTTCCCGTATGTATCTTAGTCCCAAATCTTGTTGTTCCCGTATGTATCTTTAGTCCCAAATCTTGTTGTTCCCGTATGTATCTTTAGTCCCAAATCTTGTTGTTCCCGTATGTATGTTTAGTCCCAAATCTTGTTGTTCCCATATGTATCTTAAGTCCCAAATCTGTTGTTCCCATATTACCTTTCGTCCCCAATCTTGTTGGTTTCCCGTATGTATGTTAGTCCAATCTTGTTCCCGATATGTATCTTTTAGTCCCAAATCTGTTGTTCCC
>JAGGCT020003483.1:0-13653 GCA_017654935.2 Phymorhynchus buccinoides
ACACGCCTCTTCCGGAAGCCCACGGACGGTTGTCCACTGATTCTTCTTCCCTGTCAGCTGACCCCTGCGCCCCCGTGGCTAAGGGTAATAGGGGGTAAGTTGACACTGACTGCGGTCTCCCTGACGATATAACTTGATTTTAGACAATACCATTGCAAATCAACTACCATCACATATAGGTTTTTAATAAGAAAAAGAGATAGAATACAACAGTAATAGAAGCGGATGTTTGCCAAAATAGCATCAATCCAGCTCTCATTGATGTCTGCGCAGGAGGGTGCCTCAGGGATCCGGTTCTCGAAACCCGGCCGTTTTCGGACATGGTGATATTGTATGTTATTAATTGTATGAGAAATGGATTGCCACCATCATTACTATCAACTTACTATTAGCAATGCACATTAAAACAGAGAGAGAGAAGAGAAGAATGGAGAGAGAGAGAGAGAGAGAGGAGAGAGACTGAGAGAGGGAGGGATGGAGGGAGAACAGGGGAGGAGGGATGAGAGAGAGGGGAGGGATGAGGGTTGGGGGAGAGGAAGGTTCAGAGAACTTCGAGAGGCCGAGACGCGGAGAGAGACGGCGGGAGGGAGAGGGAGAGGGGAAGGGGAGGGGTGGGGTTGAAGAGAAACGGCCGGGCGTGAGGAAAGGAGGAGGGAGGCGATTAGGTGTCCGGGGAGAAAAGAGAGGGGGGTGGAGGAGGCACAGGGGCGAGAGAGGATGCGGGGAGGACAGAGAGGGGAGAGGGGTAGGGAGAGGAGCGGAGATGAGGAAGGGGGGGAAGGGGAGTGAGGAGAGTGGGGAAGGGGGGGAGCGCGGACGGTGAGAGAGGAGGAGAGGGGGGAAGAAGCGAGGAGGGAGAGGAGGAGGCCGGCGGGAGGAGGAGGGGAGAGAGAGGAGAGGGGAGGAGGGGGAGAGGGGAGAGAGAGAGGGAGGAGAGGCATGGGGGCGAGAGAGGAGAGGGGGAGGGAGCGAAGAAGAGGAGAGAGGGAGGAGAGAGAGAGCGAGAGGAGAGCGGGGAGCTACGAGACGGGGGGAGAGCGGGGAGGGAAAGGAGGGGGAGTGAAGAGGGGGGGAGAAGGGGAGGGGGGGAGAGGAGGGGATGAGGAAAGAGCCTGGGGAGGGGAGAGGGGGGAGGAGGAGGGAGGGAGAGGATGGGGAGGCGGAGAAGGAGGAAAGGCTGGGAGGAGGAGGGCGAGGAGGGGGGCGAAGAGGAGAGGAGAGAAGGGTATGGAGAGAAGAGAGAAAGGGAGAAAGGAGGGAGAGGAGATAGGGAGAAGGAGGAAGGAGGGTGAGGAGGGGAGAGCACTTGAGAAGGGGAGGGGGCGCGGACGGTAGAGAGGAGACGGATGACCGAAGAGAGAGCGAGAGAGACTCAGAGAGAGAGAGAGAGAGTAAGCTAAAACTGAAATCATGAAGAATTTAGAGTATGGAAGAACGTGCAGGTACTATTATAAGTAAGTTTTGCTGCCCCTGTGTTCATGAAAGTTTTTGTGCCATGATTTACGATTTTAGTTTGAGAGTTCGATACCTGCGTTCTGATGGCAAAAGTTCATAATGGTGGGCAACCCACAGTCACGGTAATAACACGATTTTCAATTTCATTGTAACTGCAGGAGAAATCTATAGTCTAGATCACATAGATTGTCAACCATCATGATCAACAGGATGACGGCGGTTGTAAAGTGAAAGAAGCAAGCAAGAAGCAAGAAGTGGAGATTAGCAATCGTAGACCCTAATGGACGATATTCCTGAAGACAACACGGTCTTCCCTGGGATGGAGACGATGCGATGGCGATGAGACGGGAGTGGTTCTGGACGTGGCATGGCAAGGTGTCCGTGGTTGATACCACCCCAATAGCGTTTCATTTGCTGAACCCTGTTGAAACATAGAGGGTTCAGTCTGGTTAGCAGTGGTACTGTACGTGTCGTCTCGGGACGGGTGTCCAATGTACAAGTCTGGGCTTTCTTCTTCTCCTCGATGCTTAGGGTGGGTATCAGCATCGTCGTCGCGGTGGGCAGAGGTGTTAAAGCATTGTGAGAACCCCGCCCGTAGGTTTGTGTCAATCGTCAACTCCCGCACTTCTTGTCCAAGGCTGCTGGCTTCCGCCAACCGGGAAACCCCTCTCCCAAAGGCCGTCTTTCAAGGGACCACCGGGCGACCTGCTCTAAAACCGGGGTGTTGTGTTGATGTCGTTGACACATGGGCAGGACTGCCAGGAGACATACAGTCAGGTCGAATTGTCTCTGCAGGTGGATGTTTCCCTCCCAGTAGGCAAGTGGAAAACTTGCAAAATCCACGCTGGGCATCGATGGTTTTGATGACTCATGAGGCTAGTTTTAACACTGTAGAGTAGTGCACAGATGATCCAAGTCGCCGTTAGTCATCCTGTCCGCATGCAAGTCCATCAACTCCCATGTTGAGGGAGGATGAATGTGTCACCCTTTCTCTGCTGCCTGCCACTCAGCAGAACTTCAAGTGTAGTCTGCCACCCTTACACTTGGGAATGTTGAAAGAAGAATAATTATTTATGCTCAAAAGCAATATACATCTGTACTGTAAAAAAAACATTTTCGGGACTTTCCTGGTGTTGCACTGCCTTCGGGCATTGCCTCCAGGATCGTTCCCACCATCTTGATATATCTACTAAATGTCCCATATGTGTCTGTTCCAGACTGGAGGACGTGATGAAAATGTTTTACGTCCTCTCGGTCATACTAGTCCCATTAATATTACTAGACACATGGGACATTTGTGTACAAAGATGGTGGGAACAATACTAGCCTGCAAATGCAATGCCCGGAGGCAGTGCAACACCAGTAAAGTCCCGAGTTTTTAACAATATAGATAGGTGTGTAGCGGTAACCACGCCTCGGTTTAAACCTCATCGGCTATGGTACCGCCATAAGACAGGAGGACGTTAAATGAATTTTCATATAAAATTTATACTCACAATATTTACTTGCCGCAAAGTCTCGGTTGCAACAGCATCAGTTTTGGCAATCACAGTAAGCACGACGCAGCAAGTAAAGAATGATGTGTACTTGCTGATAGCCTCAATCATTTTGTTTATTAATGCTGCTGCTCTGTGAAAATCGGCCCTTAGATTACAACATTTGAAGCCGATAAGTCTGAGAACTTTCCTGTCCCGTTTGTGAAACACCCCTGAAACAGCAACAGTGCATTTAGATTTAGGCTTACCGCCCTTGCCCTTGGTATCAAAAGAGCGGACGGTGAATGTCAGCTTGTGTCACCTCACCCAAAAACAGCAGCTCAGGGCACTTTCAAATTATTTTGGTATTAGTATTTGGTATATTCTAGTCACAGAGACTTATCTTCTGTGAAATTCGGGCTGCTCTCCCCCAGAGAACGCGTCACCGCAAGCGCAGTGACTACCCTTTTTTGGGGGGGGATACGAAGGATGAGGGCAGACTTGGGAAAGGCGCAACAGATCATGTGTCACACAACTTTTAGAAGTTATTGAGGACATTACCATTAGATATAATATACCTGGATTTCAGGAAGGCGTTTGATACAGTGCCGCATGAACGACTATTAACAAAAATGGAAGCATATGGAATTACTGGTGGAATCTTAAACTGGACTAGAAGTTTTCTCTCTGGTAGGACTCAAGTGGTTAGAGTAAATGAGGCCAAATCGGCAAGTGTTCCAGTAGTAAGTGGTATTCCGCAAGGCAGTATTCTTGGCCCAGTACTTTTTACAGTTTTTATTAATGATCTCCCTGAATGTATAAATAGCAATTAGCATCTGTAAATTTTTTGCAGACGATACAAAACTCTATAATAGCACTGATAACTGTAGTCAGATTCAGAAGGACTTAAATAATCTACAAGAGTGGTCTAATACATGGAATCTCTACTTTAATGTTTCGAAATGCAAAGTCATGCACATTGGTAAAAAAAATCCTGGTAAAGAGTATTATATGAATATGGACAATAGAGTTCAAAATATTGATACTTGTGTTTGTGAAAAAGACTTGGGAGTAATGTTTGACTGTAAGTTATCCTTCGATACTCATATCCATAATGTCATTAATAAAGCAAACCAAATGATTGGACTTATAAAAAGAAGTTTCTCTTACCTTAATAAATTTGTATTTTTAAAATTGTACAAAGCTCTTGCGAGACCCCATGTGGAATAATTATGCAAATGTGGTATGGCATCCTTATTTAAAAAGGCAATCAGTGGCCATCGAGAGGGTCCAGAGACGAGCAACAAGGTTACTAAGAGAATGCAGAGGCATGAATTATAATGAAAGACTTAAGTACCTGGACTTCCATTCTTTAAAAGGCAGACGACTTAGAGGGGACCTAATTGAGACTTACAAAATTTTCCATGGCCTTGACAACATGAATATTACTAACATCTTTCAATTATCTAACTATATTAAAACAAGGAATTCTGAATTTAAAATTTTAATGGGACACAGCAATACTAACTTAAGAAAAAACTCACTTTCTAACCGAATTGCACAAGTTTGGAATGCTCTTCCAGTTCAAGTGAAAGAAGCACAAAATACTAACATATTTAAAAAATCTTCTAGACAGTTGTCCAAATTTTAATAAATTGTTTTATGATTATGATGAATAAATTTGAATCAAATTATGAGTGCGCAAACGCAACCCATATTGATGAAAAGTACGAAGGGGACGCTTGATAGGCCGCGAGGCCTAGGCTGATGAAGCCAGTCCCTCTACTATACTATACTATACTAAGTCAGAGGTGGCTATCAATTTGGTCATACTAGGCAGCGGGATTTCTCCCTACTCTACACGTCTTTTACAGCGTTTCTTTCTTCTTCTTTCTTCTTCTTCTTCAGCGTTCAACTGTCTGCGCGTCAAAACCTCAGACCGAGTGACTCTGTTGCAAACATGGATGCGGTCCTGCCAAGGTCATCTGCCGTCCCCCAGAGTTTGGTTCTGATCGAGGTCCATCCCTCCAGGCCAGGTCTGTTGCCACATCCTGTCGTACAGAGGGCAGTCTTGAAGGACGTGGGAAGGGGTCTGGTCAGCTTCCCTGGAATAGAGATGAGTCGGCGACCCCATGCAGTCCGGGTTCGTAGGTGTGCATCATGATAGAGGCCGCGGCAGTGCCCTAGTGCACAGGCGAAAGATATAGTGGTTTGATTCTCCTCTCCAGTGTCTGGATTGGATCCTTGTGTGTATGGTAGCCTTGATTTCGGTGGATCCAGTTGGTTTGGCCGGAACCTGCCGCGAATGAGTGTCTTGACTTCCTCATCAGCAGGGACATCAGACTGGATGAGCTGGCTACCTTCTCGGCTTTGCAAGACGATCTGCACGTTCATTTCCCGAAAGGCCGACATGAGCAGGCACCCACTGGAGAGTAGTTGGAGCCTTTTGGGTCAGGGTGGCAAGGAAGGCCTTGAGGGATTGAACTACTAGTAGTGGGTCTGGATCAGCAGAGTAAATTTAAGGGCCTGGAGAGGAGACATGGAGTCCGTGAAGATAGAGACGCTGCCGAGAGGCTTTTCGCAGGTGGAGAGGAAGTCTGCTGCTGTTTTGATGGCCAGTACTTTGGCTCAGAAGTTGAAGCAGAGCTTTCCACCTGCTATTGCTATACTGCTGCAGTCTCTGTCTAAATACCGGACATGCACTCCACTTCCGCCATTGCGTGTGGCACCCTCGGCCGCCGCTCCATCTGTGTAGACATGAGTCCAGGAGCTGTCAAGATAACTGTCGTCTATTATGGCCAGAGTCAGGGACTTGAGTGTAGCTGTCTGCTCAGTGGTCTTTGACAATGATGCCAGGAAGAACTCCGCTAAGGCTGATCGTGGCCTTCACCTCTTGGTCAAGCCTCCAGTCAGGCAGGGCGAGATCTGTACAGGACTCTTCTTCCGGGAGGGTGTCGCTGTAGTACCTTGTATGGGTGGTTGAGGCTCTGGCGTTTGAGACGGTTCTTGGTGGACTGCTGTAGTCTGTCATGGAGGTGATGCGAAGGCAGTCTTGGCAGGGTGGGTTTTTTTTGGGGGGGGTTTACCCTGCATCAGGACTTTCCGTTCACGTCTACTTCCCAGGGGCTCAAGGTTGGCAGACTTTTCCATCACATGGATTTGTGTTGACCTCATGGTACCAAGAATAAGGCGAAGTCCCATGTTTAGGACCTTGTCGAGTCTGCTTTTGTTTGTCTTTGAGGCTGTTCCTCATGTGGTTGAGGCATACTCCATGGTAGGTCTGATCGCTCCCACATACACCCTGGTGAGGAGTTTGGAATCTGCTCCCCAAGTCGTCCCAGTCAGCTTCTTCAGTTAGCAAGACTAGCTTGCAGATACCTCTTCTCTCCACTTCCACAATCTGGGGTTTCCAGGTCAGGCGGGTGTCCAGCTTGACGCTCAGTGAGAAATGTTTACAGACTTGTAATTGCCGTGGGAATTTTACGAGCGTAAAGCGCTCGGGTCAGACTAGCTCTAAAGCCGGCGACAGACTATGTGACTGCCTCATGTGACGTCATTTGCATACCATGCTGCTCGATCATTCTGACTCTATAGGGCGGGTTCTAAATTTCACTGATCGAGTCTGATCGAGTCAGATGGCTTGTGACCTCTTCTGTGCGGGAACCAAAATTTGGTCAACGTCACGACCTGATCGAGGCAGTCGCATAGTCTGTCTCCAGCTTAAGTCTAAAAGTTGGACTTGCCAGAAGGAGGGTGCACACTGCCAGTTCTCCATATTGGAAAATATAATGAGAGGCCTTCGTATAATAGTCTGGGCCTAAAGATAATGTACCTGGTTTCAATGACACGTATGACCAATCTTTTGACGTTAATAAATGCTCTTGCATTAAAACTGAGTTCAAATTACACAGAGGTACACACGTGCGTGTGTGTATGGACGCGCTACGTTAATAAATGCTCTTGTATTTAACACTGGTTGACATTAGCCTGTAGAAAGGGCCAATAGTAAATGAGAGTTGTTCTATAAATTATATTCTACAGTATTGGACTATCATGCTACAGCTTAATCTTTCGTCGAAGACTATGACACTCGAACGAGGGGGGGGGGAGGCGCTTGTACCCGGCTCTGGTGCTGCAGCCAAATAAAATTCGTTGGCCTTTGGGGACCTTCCCCAACGCCAACTCTCGTCCTCAAATCCCTTGGCCGAGAGAGTGGGGATGTACCCTGGGCAAGAAACTCCACTATAAACTAATTCTCGCCCAGCCCGCCAGAATAGTATCTGTCCCCTCTGCTATCTGGCAGTCATTGTCGGAAACGATAGACAGGCAACAACATTAAAACTGAGTTCACATCACACAGAGGTACCGACGCCGGCACGCGCGCGCGCGCGCACGCACGCACACGCACACACACACACACACACACACACACACACACACACACACATACTTACACAAAGAGAGACAGGCAGACAAACAGACAGACAGACAGGCAGAGAGGCCTGGAACAGGCATATGTGTGACATTCATATATAGGGGAAGACGGGGTAAAAAGCGCATGGGCGGGTAAGAAGCCCACCCCAATTATCTCATGAAATAAAGAAAATTTCAGTCAAATTTGCCCATGAGACGAATGCTAGACATTAACGCTCGTCTCATGGGCAAAAATGAGACTGAAATTTGCTTCATTTCATGAGATAATTGGGGTGGGCTTCTTACCCGCCCATGCGCTTTTTACCCCGTCTTCCCCTATAAAGATAGTGGGACGATCATGGAGTACTGTAATAGGGGAAGACGGGGTAAAAAGCGCATGGGCGGGTAAGAAGCCCACCCCAATTATCTCATGAAATGAAGCAAATTTCAGTCTCATTTTGCCCATGAGACGAGCGTTAATGTCTAGCATTCATCTCATGGGCAAATTTGACTGAAATTTTGTTTATTTCATGAGATAATTGGGGTGGGACTTCTTACCCGCCCATGCGCTTTTTACCCCGTCTTCCCCTACCAGGAAAGTCCCGATGTTTTTTAAAAATTACAGCTACTAAAGCTGATAATTAAGGCAAGGATAAAGAACTACCTGTAGGCCTACTTATACTAGCCCCTACACACAGTCACACACCAAGAGGCACAAAAAAAACTCCCACACAAAAACCAACCAGAATACCGTTCAACATTTTATTAACCATAAAACATTTGTTTCACAGTGCCGGGGTCTACATAGGCCTGTATGTATATAAAATCATATCAAATCTCTCTCTCTCTCTCTCTCTCTCTCAAAATCTCTCTCTCTCTCTCTCTCTCTCTCTCTCTCTCTCTCTCTCTCTCTCTCTCTCTCTCTCTCTCTCTCCCTATCCATCCAGATCCCCGTCCACAGGTGTAATAATGTCGACCTTCACCTCCTCAAGTTTATCATCATCATCCACGGTTTTATCTGAGTGACCATTGATAACCCTGCGGAGGACAGCCTTCACCTCAGGCTTGTTCCTGTAGTTCCTCCACAGGGCTTGAATCAATTCCGACAGGAAAATGTCACTAGAATTGTTAGCGAACATTCGGAAGACTAGCACCCCGTCATCACGGAGATAGTCCCTGGAAAATGCCTTGGCACACGCCTTGTCTCCCTCTGAATCGATCTCTTCTTTAATTTTCATTTTCAAATATTTCATGACAAATCTGTCTCGGGACTGACTGAAGCAGATTTGTCCCACCCAGAACAGCAAGCTTCCCGTGTTGGCAATGGCCAGGCCCAACAGCCAGAACCACAGAAAGATGAACACCTTCTCGTTGAACATGTTGATGGGCATGACGCATTGGACAGTGTACCTCTGTATGTTTTCCATCTGTCTCCCAAATTAACCCTTGGGAAACGCACTGAATTCCCCCATTCCACGCCGCTGGCCAGTTTACTCAGGACCTTAAAACCGTACAAACTGAACCAGTCTCCCATGAAGGCGTTCAGCAGAAAGAACTGGCCAATGACGTTGGCCATGTATAGGAATTTGGTGGCCATGTACAGTCCCGTGAGAAAGGTGCCGTCCCGCTTGCCCCACACACAGAGAAGTCTGGGGAAGCGCTTTCGCAGCCGAATGAAGGCATTGTCGTGGTAGTGGCGGTGAGCCTGCAGCCAGCGGTCCAGGTACTGCACCACGGTGTGGATCACCTCCCTCCTCCTCTCTGGATTGCTCATCTCCATGGAGACGGCCCCGCTGATGATCTTGTCCAGGTTGATGGCCGAGGCGGTATTGAGGAGTCTCCAGAAGAAGTTGGGCAGCTTGAACAGGAAGGCCATGAAGAGCAGGATGAGGGGCACCCACTGGTAGTAGGTCAGCTGCTGGGACTCGCGGCTCGCCACGTCCACGGGGATGCTCTGGTCCATGGGGATGTGGTAGGTGTTCTTCACCCAGCAGTAGCTCCGGGCATAGCCGATGTGGGTCCCCGGGAAGTTGGCGGGCATCATGCAGTCTATGGGGCTGCCGATGAACTGACTGCCCGTCACCACGCCCAGAAAGACGACCAGGATGCCGATGGTGTAGATGTGGTTCAGGCGGTCAATCATGTCGTCGTCATTGGTACCCGCCAGCCGTGAGAACTGCACAGCATTTATGACGGTGTCGATCCTGCAACACAAACACACCGTTTTGTAAAAATAGACCTACACTCAGTACATGAAACTTTAGAAAAAGACAAGCACTCTTCAGTAACTAAAGGAAAAGAAATGAAAGACCTTTTCTTTCGCCAGTGGAAATATGAAAATGGAATGGTGAAACTGAAAAGTGAAAATACGAAAATGAAAATCCTATGTTGAATGCAATTTGTTACTATGATTTAGATAGGTACAAAAAACAAGGTGAAGGGAAAAGTACCTGAGAGGGGGGGGGCAACAGACGTTTCGTGTCATAAACACTTCGACTGGGAATGCAGGAAAAAGTTGACTGGAAGGCTTTTTTATATTTGAAGCCTTCCAGTCAACTTTTTCCTGATATTTGAAGCCTTCCAGTCAACTTTTTCCTGATATTTGAAGCCTTCCAGTTAACTTTTTCCTGCATTCCCAGTCGAAGTGTTTATGACACGAAACGTCGGTTGCCCCCCCCCCCCCCCCTCTCAGGTACCCCCCCCTTCAGGTACCTTGTTTTTTTACCTATTCATTTCAAAAGTACAGCAGTCACTACTTCATCTTTTTTATGATTTAGATAGGTTTCAGCATTCCAATAATTACAACTGCTGTCGTAGAATGGTTCTTTCAATGTGTTCACGGATTGCTTAAGTAGTGTTCAATTTTGTGGGATTTTGACATTTGTGAGGCATGATTCATGTACGATTCCACTGTCTAAATACATCCTGATGAAATCCTACCAGTTATGTTCACGATATTTGTAGTCCGCCGTACACGAATTTGAATGTAGAAATATATATATTTATATATATATATGTTTTTGTATCAGACATTTTATTTGATTCGTGTATTGGGGTCTACTTAAGAATAGTGAATGAAAATAGTGGCATTATTTTTAGACGGAAGTATTTCACGTGAACCTCGACTCACAGACATCGTCACAATCGCATCGTATTGGGGTCAAATCGTATGTAGTGTGGCTGGCCCAGAAGAGATCGGTGCTCACAACCAACAATTATGCATAAGTGCGTAGCCAGCAGTTACCAGACAACACAAAATAATATCATCTCATTTTGTAGATTTTTTAGCACGCGTGAGTTTATGCGTAACACTTGTGTTCATCAAACACATTATCAGTCACGACTGATCAAACACACTACTGCGCTTATTTTCTCAACCGACTACCAACGACGAAAATGGTGTTTTACGTCCTCTTGGTCTGAATCAGACACATATGGGACATTTGTAAATACAAATATGTTGGGAACAATACTGGAGGCAATGCCCGGAGGCAGTACGAAACCAGTAAAGTCCCGATTTTTAAAAATTAATACAGATAGGTGTAGCGGTAACCACGCCTCGGTTCAACCTCATCGGCTATGGCACCGCTACAAGTATTTAATGCAAACCGACTACCAACATCAAATCAGTCAATTTATGTCTTCAAAACTTTAAATGTAAGAATACAGACCTTAACCCTCCATAAAAATAAATTATTTAATGTCTTTAAGATTCATCCAATGTTATTTTATTATTTCCTTTTAAGTAAGACGACGACGACACACTTTGCGTAACATGAATATAAGCATTATGGACACAACAAAATCAAACAATATAAACAAGAAAAATACTAAATTATACACTAAATTCAAGCTCAGTCAGTGAATTTGGCTCAGAAAATAAAATGTCACAGATTTTGTTCAAAATCAAGCACATGGTAACAGTTATAAACCTCTAAATGTTGATAATAATAATAATAATAATAATAATTTTATTTCATATAGCGCTAAAACCCATACAGTAGTATGCTCGATGCGCTTTACAATAACAACATTAAAATCAACATTAAAAACATGCATTACAATCAACAAGATAGTCATACTACCAACATTCCAATGCAAAGAAAGAAAGTAAGAAAAATAACATGATTCTCACTCACAAAGACATCCACCCTCATTCACCAGCACTGTCACTCTCTGATAACACCCCACCCTCGCAGAAACTAATGAAAATGTCAACAAGCAGCAGGAAGGAATGCACCAATACATGCATACACACGGCTCTCTCTCTCTCTCTCTCTCTCTCTCTCTCTCTCTCTCTCTCTCTCTCTCTCTCTCTCTCTCTCTCTCTCTCTCTCTCTCTCTCTCATTATACATGATCCCTGATAAAAAAATTTATATTTAAGCGACACACTTTACGTAACATGAATATAAACATTCTGGACACAACAAAATCAAACAATATAAACAAGAAAAATACTAAACTTATACACTAAATGATTATATTATAACACTAAACACACACGCGCGCGCGCGCACGCGCACACAGCACACACACACACACACACACACACACACACACACACACACACGCGCGCGCGCGCACGCGCGCTCTCTCACACACGCACACGCACACACACTAAGAGAGAGAGAGAGGCTACAAGTACATAGCTTTCCTCACGCCAAACCTCAATCAAGGTACTTTCTGAAGAGATGTGTTTTCAGTTGGGATTTGAAGGTTTGGAGACAGGTGACTTTTCTGAGAGAAAGGGGTAGAGAATTCCAAATTGTAGGTCCGGAAACAGAGAAAACCCTTTTGCTGTATCAATTCAGAGAATACCTAGGAACAATTAGGCTAACAGAGAAGAGTCTTGAGACCTAAGTGCTCTAGGAGGCATGTAAGGGTGGAGAAGCTCCAAAAGATAAGAGGGCGCAGATTCGGAATTGAGGCATTTGAAAGCAAAGAGAACCAACCTTATACTCCATCCTAGCCTTGACAGGCAGCCAGTGGAGGGTGCGCAGAAGAGCCGTTGCACTTTCACGCCTCGACTTTTGCAAAACTAGTCTGGCAGCAAAATTTTGTATTTTTTGAAGTGGGGACAGTTTTTCATCAGAAAGACCGACAAGCATAGGGAGTTACAGTAATCCAAGCGAGAGAGAATGAAAGCAACAGCAAGTTTGTTGGCAGCATCGACTGACAGGAAAGGACGAATTTTACTTAGTTTACGAAGCTGGAAGTACAGATTCTTGCAGAGATGGTTTATATGTGTGTCCATTGTAAGAGATGAATAAAAATATGCACCTAAATTACGAACAGAATCAGAGAATGGAATTTCCAAATCAGACACAACGAGGGAACGAACATTAGTTTGCTCAAGTTCGTTCTTGGTTCCAATCAAGGCAAGGTCAGTTTTATCATCGTTCATTTTTAGCTTGTTACATTTCATCCATGTTGCCACATTCTCTATACAAGATGTGATGTCTGATGATAGACGAGAAACTTCAGAGGGTGGGGCGGAAATCGTGCATTTGTGAATCATCAGCAAAGAAATGATAGTGGGATACTGACTGATAGATGACTAGGCTGAGTTGCTGAGAATACATTGTGAACAAGATGGGGCCTAAGACAGACCCTTGTGAGACGCCGAATTTCAATACTGAGGGGGGAAGATTGGTTTCCTTTGATACAAACGGACTGTGTGCGACCAGATAAATACGACCTGAACCAGTCAAGAACGATACCATCACACCCAAAAGTAGCGTCCAATCTGTTTAAAAGAACAGATTATCTGATTGATTGATTATCTTATGTTGATTATCTGAGTCTATCGATAAACAGAAACCGTTTTCTAAAAAAGGGCTATGCATGGTGCATAATAACACAAAATAAAACACTAATATGAATATGGCAAATTAAAAAAATCTGTTTTCATTTTTCTTCAAGTGTCGCGAAAATTTTGTTTTAATTGTAATGAAAGTCCCGGTCACTTTGCGGTATTACTTTTCTTTCTTTGCTTCTTATTACAAATAGGCCTAAATCTTGGACGGTAGGCAATATGTACAGAGAAATGGAGGAGACTGGTTTCGATTAGAATGAGATAAAATTAAACATAGAACAACAAAAAACCTTCAATATAATTATTATTGTAAACTTAATACACAGAAAACGAGGGGAAAAAAGAGAAAACAATATTGTACTTACGACATCGTTGTAGAACAGTTGAAAAACTTTGTGGAAACAACTTAAAACAAGTAGAAAAAGCTGAGTTGATTTGCTGTCGCACAGTCCGTGATTGTTCCCAAATGAAGAATTGAACTGACTGGAAGAAAA
>JAGGCT020003484.1:0-2500 GCA_017654935.2 Phymorhynchus buccinoides
GTTGTTGTGTTGAGAGAGATTGCTTTTCAAGCAAAACTATTCCAGACCATCATTCATGGTGTCCCCCTTATCTCTTTCAAGACGGTGGTCTGAGACCTAAGTTCTTTCTACTTTGAAAAAAATGCATTTTAAATCCTGTGATCTTAACCCCATCCCAGCCTCTCTTTTCTCACAAATTTATCAACACCTTCTGCCATCAATCACCAACATCATCAATTCTTCTTTAGTTTCAGGTGTTTTTCCTTCTGCTTTCAAAATCGCTCTTGTAAGGCCCTTTCTGAAGAAGAACAATCTGGATCCTAATAGTCTGAAGAACTACAGACCTGTATATAGCCTCCCTTTTCTCTCCAAACTCCTGGAGAAAGCTGTTCTGAAACAACTTAACGATCATTTATCCTCTAACAATCTTCATCATCCTTGTCAGTCTTCCTATAGAGCCAACCACATTACTGAAACAGCCCTTGTTCAAATCGTCACTGACCTCTTACTTGCCTCTGATGCTGTTCAAACCTCTCTTTTGACATTTCTTGATCTCTCTGCTGCCTTTGATACCATATACCACTCCATTCTTCTGTCTCGTCTTGAAAATACTTTTGGAATTAAGGGCCCTGCTCTTTTTGGTTTTCCTCTTACCTTTCTGATCGTTTTTTCAATCAGTTCTGGTCAATGGTCGTCAGTCTGAACCGGTTAGGCTTTCTTGTGGAGTCCCCAGGGGTCTGTGCTTGGTCCTGTCTTGTTTATTTTGTATACGTCACCTCTTGCCAATGTTTTTCCCCCCAACAAAAAATTTCGACCAACACAACATGAAACATCACTTCTATGCAGATGACTCACAACTCCAAACAGTACAACCCCTGAAGATCTAGATTCCATTCTTACAGAAAGTAACAACTGCTATATTGATATTTAAAATTGGATGGTTCAAAATAAACTTTAATTAAATGGTGAAAAAGCCGAAGCAATGCTTTTAGGAACAAAAAACAAACTAGCCTCTTTTTCCATAGAGTCAATCCAACTGGGTAACAATATCATTCCCCTCTCAGACTCTGTCAAAAAACTTAGGTGTCACTTTGGACAATACTCTTTCCATGCAGAGTTTCCTGACTCAGACCTGTCAGTCCTGCTACTATCAAATTCGTCGCATTGGCTATATTCGTAAATACCTCTCAGATGAAGCCACAGCAAAGCTTGTTACTTCCCTCATCCTATCTCGTCTTGACTACTGTAATGCTCTCCTTTCTGGCCTATCAGTCTCTTCTCTATCTTGTCTCCAGCGTATTCAGAAACACAGCTGCTCGTCTTGTCCTTAGGAAGAAAAAGTTCGATCATGTTAGCCCTCTTCTGCGTCTTTGCACTGGCTTCCTGTCGCAGACAGAATTGGGTATAAATATAAACAGTAACTTTGCTATAAATCTATTCATAAAAGCTGCTCCATCTTACCTCTGCGACAATATTTCCATCTATACGCCAGCTCGCACTTTACGTTCAGTTTCTGACCCTCTTTCTCTCCAGATCCCTAGGTATAAGCTTTCAACTGTTGGTCGGCGCTCTTTTGCTGTTTCAGGACCAGACCTCCTGGAACAAACTTCCTCTCCTCCCTCCGTCAGCGACCGACTCTCTCTGCTTTCAAAGCTAACCTCAAAAACCCACCTGTTCCCCCGTCATTAAAGCTCCTCTCTCTTTATCTTCTCTCTCTCTTGCCATTAGGTCTGTTTCTGCTTTATTCCATTTATGTTATCTGTGTGTGTTCGCGTTGTATTGCATTTGTGTTTGAATGCGCTATGAATGCTAACGTGTGTGTGTGTGTGCGCTTTGATTTGATTTCTATCAAGATTCAGCGCCGTATAAATACTGTATGTTGTTGTTGTTGTGTGTGTGTGTGTGTGTGTGTGTGTGTGTGTGTGTCCCCCATCTGTGGGAACGTAAAACGATGGCTTTTTTTAATTTATCTAAAAGGCGTTCATCGATCAAACTTTGCACACATATAGGATACTTATGCAAGCTTTCAAACAATAATGATTTGAATAATAAAATACTTAAAACAACAGTGTAAACAAATAACATTTTAGATTAGTGGGTTTAGAGAGTATTGAATCGGCAACATGAGTTAAAAGTCATCAACAGTGAACGCCTCACTAGCTCATTGTGTAGAGCGTTAGTCTCTCATGCGAATGTTCGGAGTTCGATTCACGGCAAGGGCACTTTTTTCTTTCTTTCTTTAGTTGTATCCATTAACAATAGTTTCATTTCACACACACACACACACACGCGCGCACGCGCGCACGCACGCACGCACGCACGCACGCACACACACACGCACGCACGCACGCACGCACGCACGCACGCACGCACGCACGCACGCACACGCACACGCACGCACACGCACACGCACACACACACACACACACACTTTGTTTTCTTTAATGCTGACACACAATTCTTGACTTCAAAAGATTAAGTATTAGGCCGGGTTCACATTAGACGCGTAAGTTCCGTAAGG
>JAGGCT020003484.1:12500-13650 GCA_017654935.2 Phymorhynchus buccinoides
AAGACTTTTCAAGAGATTATTATACTGGGACCCAGAGTTTTTGAGTTATCCGTTTTTGAGTTATTAGTTCTCCATTGTATATGGACATTCGGAAGAGAACATTATGGACCGCCAAACCAATTTACAATTGAAGATAAGGTTTTACCATGTTAAGCGTAGTTCCTTATCAGAGTCAATCAAAAATAAAAGGAAAAGAAAAAGGAAAGGAAAGAAAACATACTATGAATTTTTTGGCCAGCTTACTGCTGGCCTTCGTCAACCCACACTGGGTCAGAAGTTTGGGGGCTGTTGGTGTCACCCCTTGAGTTGTGTTTACAGCTGGTCTGGTTCAGCACACTGCTGTATATGATGGGTAGATCATAACCTGAGTCCCTGTTCAGGCTTGGTCTTCTCCGTCTAATTTCTATTGCCTCTTTCACTTTTCTTTTTGTGAATTGTGGTTCAGTGGACAAAATGTTAGCATGCAAACTGTTGGTATGGTGGATTGTACTGCTCAAATGTTCATAATATGCAGAAGATGCTCTGGAGGAGTGTTCACTCAGCCTGGCTTTTAGGGGCCTAACCGTTTCTCCTATATAGTCTTCTTTGCGTTCTTCACATTGAATGTGATAGACCACCCCACTCTTCTTTTCCAAAGCTGTGCTGTCTTTCACCTTAGTGACATATGAGCTGATAGAGTTTACAGGTTTGTGCAGCAGCTGAACCCCATGTTGGTGTGCATATAAAGAAGCATAATATTAAGAAGAATTACACATCTTAATCATGTGTATGATCAGTAAACTTTGGTTACATCAATGAGCAAACTTAATCTTTCGTACCCAATGATGACAGGTTTGATAGCCACACCTTATGTGGTGAACGGCTCAGGCTGTTATATAGTTTGCAACGAACGGAGGCCATTGGTTTTGCTGTGGAGGAGATCAACAACCGCACTGACATCCTCCCCAACACCACTCTGGGCTTCGTCATTGTGGACGACTGTGGAAATGAACAGACCGCTCTCAGCCGAGGCCTACAGTTTATCCAACGGACTGATGACCAAGCCACGGCAAGTACATCTTGTATGCAAATGTAAAAACAGCAAAGCTTGGAGAGAAAACAACACAACAGGAATTAAGGAGAGTAATCTTATGGTGTATGGGAGTGATCT
>JAGGCT020003485.1:0-13649 GCA_017654935.2 Phymorhynchus buccinoides
TTGTTTTTTCTGTGTGCATCTTTGTATGTTGTTTTATATTGTTATGTATAGATTTCCTGTTTCAGTCAACCGTCGTGTGAATTTCTTCAGTGAGTTTGGGGGTTTTTGGGTCCATTTTTTGCCTTTGTTTTTTTGAGTTATTGCGAACTTGCCCTCAAGGACTGCTCGGAAGATATAAAATATGAGTATTTATGACTTGGAACACAAAAAGACTTTGTTTCGGTCCACTTTATACGTAAACACGTGGAACTATAAGGCATACCTGTATATAAGCCGCATCCTAAAATGACAGAATATGAGTTGTTTGTCCACACATAAGGCGCACATGTATATAAGCGAACATCCCTTAAATTGACAAGAAATGACTATTTGTCCAAACATAAGGCGCACCTGTATATAAGCCGATCCTTAATTGACAGAATTATTGACTATTGTCAACATAAGGGCGCACTGTATATAAGCGCATCCTAAATTGACAGAATATTGACTATTTGTTCACACATAAAGCCGCCAGCAGTTTATAAGCCGACAGGAAATTACTCAAACAAAAGTTGACAAAGTTTTGAGGAAAAGAGCAGTAGATTCTGTCTACTTAGCACAAAAAACGATACATGAGCTGAAAACAACACAAATAGGAAATCTGCTTCTGCAACATGAATAATGCTCATGAGACACTTTCTATTAATCTTTTAAGTGTCAAAACCAGCTGTGAGCTGCAATGAAGCTAGAACACAGACTGGAGGATGTGGCTGGAAGCAGATTCCATCCATACTAATAAATATGAACCATTTTATCGGAAAATGACACAAAACAAGCCGCGAATCAGATATGTATAGCCGCATCGGTCCAATATGTTAAGGACAAACAGTAGGCGCTTATAGTCCGCATTTTATGAGTAATTATGTCCGGGCGGATACCATCTATGGTGCGCTGTGTGGTAAGTGTGATTCACGGACTAGGGTGACCGAAAGCAGATGAACGACTGAGCAGCGGGGAGGCCACCCACCGTGCGAAGTGCCACCGCCGACAAACACCAGCTGACTAGTCCGTCTTGCTCGAAGCAACACCACTGACCAAGTTCCTCTGCTGACAACACCGATTGACCAGACCTCCACCGACAACCCTGAATAGACGGAAAAGAGCAAGGGAAAAACTCGATGGGAGAGCCGGACCACACAGTGACACTTCCTCTGCAGACTGACCCTGGTGAAAGAATTATGCCGCAGCTTTATAAAACAAAACTAGAGCGTTAATACGCTAAACCACCAACCGCGCGGCAGCTTTTTCGGGTCCAGTGACCTTGACCTTTGACCTTGATTTTCGAACTTGGTCTAGATATCCTTAGTACCTTTTCCGCAAGCAAAATTTGAGTGTCCTAGGTCCCTGCGTTGAAACGTTTATGTGCCATGTGCTCGGCAGCATTTTGGGCTCCAGTGCCCTTGACCTTTGACCCATGTTTGTTAAGTTTGGCCGAGATATTCTTAGTACCTATCCGCAAGCAAAATTCGAGTGTCCTAGGTCCCTCCGTTCAAACGTTATCGTGCCAGGTGCTCAGGCAGCATTTTTCAGCACGACCAGATGACCTTGAGACCGTTTGACCCTTCAATTTTGAACTTGGCCTAGATATCTTTAGTACCTATCCGCATGCACAAAATTTGAGTGTCCTAGGTCAAAGTTCTTGTTGAGTAGTTGTCCGACTATCACTTCCTGCTATTCTGGGCTATCAGCTTCCTGCTATGGTATCTGGGCTGGGCTAGAAATTGTTTAAGCGGCGTGGGACAGGAGAGGAATAGTGCAGGTGTAGGATGCCTCATGCCTCCATAGTGGGAGCGGGACGTTTTAGGAATGTTTAAAAACCTTTGTGAATGTGTGTGAGCATGCATGTGGGCGTACATGACCACGTGCTTCGTGTGCTTGTTTTCGGTTTCTGGGGTTATGTTTAACCGCAGTGAGGATGTGTGTGTGGTCTGTCTCGCCTGCGTACATTGTGTGCGAGTGAGGATTGTAGGGTGTAACCTCTAACGTCTTGTTGTATCTGTGTGTTGAGTGGTGCCCCCCCTGTGGTCATGTCACGTGCAACTCAGTTTGCTACGGCTTACTGGGGGACTAACTGGGTGAAATCTCCATCTGTTCAATCAATTGTGCACCTATTATGTTAATTTAAGGAGCACAGTAGAAGCTTCGAGCTCGTTGTTGCTCTAATTGATTGTCTTTCTGTTTGACTATGTTTTCAAATAAATAAAGATTTGTTTAAACCAAAGATGAATAATGAGTCGGTATCGATAAGTGTGTGTGTGTGATAGAGAGTTGCTTTGTATGCGTTGTTGCTGGTTTGCATCATTCTTAAAATATTATTTTTTGGTATCTACTTGTTGATGAATAATCGGATTGTAAAGCACTTTGGGCTCATTAATTTTAAGGTAAAGCGCTATATAAATGTAATAGCCAGTGGAACCTCCCTTATAAGAACATTGTAAGAATCATCTTATAATGGAGGTCTTATAAGGGAGGTAATTTTTAATACTTAAAAAGAAGGGAAGTGTCTCAGAGAAGTAAGTCTTAAGTGAGAGGGAATCTTATAAGGGAGGGTCTTCCTTGGCGGAGGTGATGGAAGTCAATATTATTTCACCCAAAGAGAATGCGTTTGCGTGTCTCTTTTCTAATGGCAGCCTGCGTTTTAGACCAAATCGTTTGCACGAAATTTTCGCCATACAAACCATTTTATTTCGTTTCTTTTTCAAATTTTATACAGATTATCTAAAGGAGTTTCGCTCACAACAAAGGAAATATGACTCCAATTTTTTTTTTTACTGCACTACAAAGTAATAAAACGCTTCAACCACAATGAGTGACATTCACCCACCCCAACCAAAATGGCTACTTTCTCCGGCATCTCCGCCAAGGAGGTATCGCCGAATTTGACGGTTTGATTTCTATGAAACTGAGGAGGAAAGTGAGTGCTCCGATCCTTATAAAGGCTGGCTCTTTCTGGTGAATCTCGACGATTGTTTTCCTGCAAAAAAAACAATCCGTCAGCTACGCATGCTTCATAAACTAAACAATCTAAAAGTACATCTGTTGAGATCCCCTTCCTAGTGCACTTTATCGCATATGCGCTGCCACACCCGTACACGTTTAATTCTTGAACTTAAATACAGAGATTTTTTTTCACTGCCAGAGGGCATGAAATTGCTCGTGTGGGGGCTATATCAATGCTCTATAAATCGATGTAGCTGTTAAAGCACAAAGTATCACAGGGTGACGTCATGGCTTAGTGAGCATGCGCAATGAGGAAACGAGAAGAATTACGTGCGGGATAATAAATTTGTTCTACCGGACTACCGTGTTTTGTCTAGGCTTTATGAGTCGAACGCGTTACCTGTGAGAAACACCCACTCCCCCGTGAGGATACCGGGGGGTCTTTTGTATAAATAGTTCCCCCACCTTCTGGAAGTTCTGTGCTTGTAGCTTCCTCTAACTTGTCACTCCTGCCTTTTTTTTCAAGAGAAAACACCCACCCTGGGACAAATGGAGCGGACACAACATCACAAGGAATCATCACAATGGAATCATTGCCAGCATTGCAAAGAAGATTGCGTTTTATATTATTTTAAAATGGGCTTGGGACCTTTACGGGAGATGTAATAGCACAAGGTCAAGGCAACGTTACATTGACGAGTGCGAACAGCAAACGTCGATCAACAAAACAAACAAACAAAAACGTAAGAAGACTGGTAAAGAGGTGGGTGGGGGAAATGAGCCCCCTCCTCCACCCCAAAAGGTTTTTTTTAATAATAATAAAATACTTTATTTGTCTAGAGCAGGATTATCTGAAGCAACAACATTTCAGATATATAAAGGTGCATAGAAATAATTTCTTACCAAAAAAACCTTAAAATGAATTAAAGATAAATATAGATAAGAAGATAACCTCGTTTTATCATGGTCTTGTTTGTTTCTACTTCCCCCCGTTATATCGCGATTTTATCATTTTTATTTTATTTTTTATACTGATTAAAAATCAACGAAAGAAAGAGCATATTGTGTACTTCTATGGCCTTTTTGTTTGTGGCTCAAGCCACAAACCTATAACTCACTTTGTCGGTCGGTCGGTCTGTCGGTCGGTCTGTCGTTCCAAAATTGTCGCACATTTTGACAAAATTGTCGCACTTCAAATCGAGGCTACACTTCTGGCCGCTCTTTAAAATGATGTATTTTAAAAGCGTACAAAATAATAAACATATGTAATACAGACACTACAACAGACACGACGAGTATGCGGTGCTTCTTTCGATGAGTATAAGTAGGATACATAGTTTTAAATGTTTTCCAAAAGATATAAAAAGTTACGAAATGGTGCAGAGATAACATTCTGGTTTACAGATTAAAATTATTGAAAATCCAGGGAAGGTAACTCATGATTGGAGTGGTAAAAATAGACCGCGTGCCACAAACTATTGCGATTTCGCGCTTGTTTTAAAAATAGCTTTGTAGACCTATAGTTGGTCGGTTAATTTGTAGACCTATATTCTTTCAAGAGCGATAGTTGCGATGATTTTATTTACATTTTTCCTTGTTTTTATTGCTGATGTTGACGCTCTGCCTACTATTATGTCGTTGTTATATGTCTCTTACTGTTGTTGTTTCTGTTGACGCTTTTTCTTTGTCTCGATGTTCATTTATAGTATTAGTTACATGTTGCATGCTTAGATAGAATGGAAGACTAAATTCTTATCCTCTCTCTCTCTCTCTCTCTCTCTCTCTCTCTGTCTCTCTCTCTCTCTCTCTCTCTCTCTCTCTCTCTCTCTCTCTCTCTCTCTCTCTCTCTCTCTCTCTCTCTCTCTCTCTCGCTTTCTTTCTGTCCTTCTTTCTCTGTGTGCCTCTGTCTTTCTCTCTCTATATGTCCCTGTCTCTCACTGTCATTCTCTCTCTATGTCTCTGTCCCCATTTCGGACTCTTTCTCTCTGTCTCTCTTTGTATGTCTCACTCGCTCTGTCTCTCTCTCTCTCTCTCTCTCTCTCTCTCTCTCTCTCTCTCTCTCTCTCTCTCTCTCTCTCTCTCTCTCTCTCTTTCTCTCTCTACGTCTCTCTCTCTCTCTCTCTCTCTCTCTCTCTCTCTCTCTCTCTCTCTCTCTCTCTCTCTCTCTCTCTCTCTCTCTCTCTCTCTCTCTCTCTGTATCTTTTTCTCTGTGTCTCAGTCTCTGTCTCTCTATCTGTCTGTCTCTTTGTGTCTCTGTCTGTCTCTATGTCTGTGTCTCTCTCTGTTTTATCTCTCTCTCTCTCTCTCTCTCTCTCTCTCTCTCTCTCTCTCTCTCTCTCTCTCTCTCTCTCTCTCTCTCTCTGCTCTCTCTCTTCTCTCTCTCTCTCTCTCTCTCCGCTCTCTCGCTGCCTCTGTCTCTCTGTGTCTCAGTCTCTCTGTGTCTCTCTGTCTTTCTCTCTCATTGTGTCTGTCTATCTCTCTGTCTCTGTCCGAGTGTCTCTCTCTCTCTCTTTCTTTCTGCCTTTCTTTCTCTGTGTGTCTCTGTCTTTCTCTCTCTATATGTCCCTTCCCCCCGGCGGGCTTCCACCTATCATGGTGGAGGGGGGGGGGGGGGCGTACGGAGAGTAGCCCAACAGCCTCCTAAAGTCCGACCACACGTCCTCGTCGTAGGAGGCGAGCAACGGCTTAGGCTGGCTTATGTGGTCATGGCCCTCCCGTGGGGATACCGGGGGGTCTTTCAGCAGAAATAGTTCCCCCTTCTTCTGGAAGTTCTATGCTAGTAACTTCCCCTACTCTATCACTCTCTTTGACTCTGCCTTTTCTCTTCTTTTTGCTTTCTGGCGTCTACTTTTTTCTGCCTTGTTGGTCCATTCACCTGCATTTTTTCTATAAAACCCTTCCACGTTTTTCCTTTTTACAATTTATGACATGCCAGTTGTTGTTTTTTATTGTACACTGGCATCCACACGTGATACTTGCGCACTTGAGTGGGCACCTGTTGTCCATTCTGCAGTGCATATTAGCTTATATAGCCTTTTTTATGTATTTTAGCTTACTAGTATGTATTTGTTATCCTTTTTTACTGTTTTTTTTTTTTTAACCTGGATCCGATATAAATGAGAGTAGCGTGGCTCCACGATTCCAGAACTGTGTGGACTTATGTGCTATAGGGTATAATGATGGAAGTGTCATGTTATGAATTGTACTACATTTTTTGTTTTCAGGTTTTGTACGTTGTTAAGATTCTTGGATTTGTGTTTTGCTATGTTTTCTGTGCATTGTGTCAAACTTTCGTAGTTTCTTTACGTGTTTGAATGGATATGTGTCTAGTTGCAGTTTAAAATGCTAAAAAAGTCATGTATGATGCACATACACTCACAGATCCCCCCCCCCCCCCCCCAACACAACACAGTCTTGGTATTACATCAAATACAAATCTCGATTTCATATTAAAAAAAAAAAAAGATCATGCATGCATTAACACAATATCGTTTTTATCAAAATATTTGCAGGTCACCACTCGCCATCGCATCCTGCGGTTCCAAGCTTCGACACCATGGTTGCTATGGTTTGGTAATAATTTTCACGAAATACTCTCCCCTCTTTTTTCTCTCTCCGAAAATCGTCTATGCATAAGGACGCTTGTTTTTTTCCCGTTTGGTGTGTGGCCATGCTCACAACCTTGAATTCATGATGCAACAAAGAATTAAACAAAAATGATAAATATTATTTTCATGATCACAACTCTTTCTGTAGCACTGCATTTAAACAACCACAAAGCACTTTTAAAAGACCTTTTAGGCACAAATTTAACACACTCTGGACAAAATACCACTTCGCTTATAACATACATAATAATAATATGTGTTTTTATATAAGCGCAACACCTCTCAATAAAACTGGAGCTCTTTGCGCTTTACAAAATGATTCAAAATAAGATACATAAATAAGGGTCACACTAAAGTAATACATTAATACACAAAAGCTACAATAAATACTTGCATTAATACAGTTCATCCCGTAGGCATAAACACAGAATATATAAACATCAAGTATAGGCAATGTATCTTCAATCACATGCAGACAAACAAGGGTAAGCACATTTGTACATTAATATGAATTAAAGAAATATTTTAAACATCAAAAACCTAATCTTTCCTTCACACAAAAATATGCATGCATTCGTGCGCACGCCCCCCCCCCCACCCCCATTCCCCCCCCCTTCAGTCTACCCTCCCCCCCTTACACAACCACCATCACCACAACAACAAACCATCTAATAAGCACGCGTGCAGACAAATGAGCATCAACACAATATATTGCATTAACATAAATAGGGACAAAATTGAATATCAAATTACTTATACAAACACCTTTTAATCCTGCCTTAAAACAGCACACACGCGCTAGTGCGCGCGCGCACACACTCACACGCCCATGCATGCAAGCAAGCACACATGTCAAACCTTTGGCAACAAGACACTGAGAAGGACCAATATCAGAGGGGGGGGGGGGGGAGTGAGTGAGTGTGTGTGTCAATTGTAGTGTGAGTGCATGTGTGTTTCCGTTATAGTGAGAATGTGTTTTTGTGTGTGTGTGCTTACAAGTGCATGTTTGTACAAATATCAGTTTATGTAAGCAGACCTGCACATTCACTTTACGTGCGTGCACCTACGAGCGAACCTGTGTTCCACTGCAGATTTACAGCGCTTTCCGCCCTTCTGCTCAAGCGCTCCATAAAATGTCCGCTTTGAAAACTTAAACTCCCTTTTTTTTTAACACACAAGTCATGATGAAAACAGGATCTTCATATATAGAGCAGCACAGCTGCCTGTGCGTATATAACCAGAACTGATCTAGTTTATAATATTGCGCACTTCCGTCAAGATGGCAATTGACACATCGATGTGTGTTATGTTCTGGGGAGAAAAGAAAGAGGTTAGACCAATATTCATGCCAAGATTACATGGAAAAAGTATCTGTGCATTCAGAGATCAAGCAAAGCTGTGCATCATGCTAGGTGTATGATGTGCTCACTAGTCACTACACTTAAAAGTCTCTCGATGATAGCTGGTGCATTTGGACCGTAGCGTTCAAGTGCATCAAATGCCACATTACTTCTAGCCATCATACGAAAGCAACAACAACGTACAGCAAACTCCCAGGACTAATCGTCTTATCACTCCTTACCGACAGCGGAAGGAAAGTAGAACAAAGTCTGAACTTAAATTGATTTATCATCTTCTTTCCAAGTCTTATTATTTAATTTTAAGTCATCTATGGCACCAACCGTCAGATTGGTCTGCCCAAATAAAAAGGGCAGAAGAACAAACCAAAAGCTTCTTTAAACTTCTCCGACGTGTCGGCCAATTAGTGCCCGACGGCTGTGCTATCCCAGAGGACTCATCGGCAGTATTGTCCGACGGGAATTCCCGAAGGTCGTTGTAGACGTGTCGACAATAGTGCCGACAACATCTATAAAAAAAATCTCTGCGTTTTTCCATGATCGCTCTAGTAGAAACTAACACCACAGTACACGTAGTGTCATGTTTGACTTTGTACTGGCTCTAGTTGAAAGCTAGCCGTTGGTGGGTTAAGACGTGATGAATGCACGTGTAAGTGGAGAAAACCGTTTATCATCCTGGCCTAGGGTGTTGAGTGCCAGAGATTTCACAAACACAGGAATTGGTAATGAGTGAGTTGAATTTGTAGGCATAGCACATTTTTAGATAGGGGCGGATCATGCTGTACATAATGGGGGTTTCCAGCGGATTTCAAAGCACTTTACAATTACGAACATTTGGTCCATTGATGAACGATATAGTAAGTTGTTGTGTGTGTGTGCGCGGTCGCGAAGAGCCGGCGTGGTGTGTGTGTGAGATTGTGGGGCGGGGAGAGCGGGTCTTGGGGGGATTCCATGTGCCAGGAAACCCTCCTATAGTCCCCGTTCCTGTTTAGGATGACGTGGAAAGGTATAAATAATGATAGAGAGACTAAAAAAATAAGCATCAGCATTTGTGGCCCGTTTTAAAACTTTGTTTGGTGGTTATAAAAACGAAACTTTTTTTTTTTTTACTCGCCTTAAACGCCTTGTTATATTTCAGAGAAAGTACGATCAGAGCAGTACCAAGGTAAATGATTTATTTCTACCATAACCGTTCATATTCAAGTGTTTTGCTCTTTCTCTGATGCCAAACACTTTATTGTTAGCGATTTGTTTAGCTATCCACAAACCAAATCAGAATGGTGCTAAAATCGGGCCGTCTACAAGGGAACAGGCGGCATCGCTGTTGTGCGCGGAGGGAGAGTGTTTCTGTGGTACAGCTGCTGTCGTCTTAGTGTTAAACCAAATTTTTATTGAGAATCATTATAGTAAAGCAGCAACATAAACAAATGAGAACGAGCACAACACAAGCTTAAAGCTTATACAAGGCGCTCAAGCACAAGTAGATTATACAATACTGGTTGCCACAAGTAATAAAGAGACTGGAACAGAACATGATAATGAAAATATCAGCGATACAAAATGGGGCACACAACTCAAGCAACAACAATAAACATTGAAATTGGAGGGGGCAAGCATTTAACTCCAAACAGTAATAAAACCGATTTGTGATTCAGTGTCAAAACAATCAATTATTTGAAGCACACTCTCAGCATATTTCAGCCAGGACCCACAAGTCCAACGTGACCCTCAAGAATAAATCAAAAAATTTTGGCATAAAGCTGATCACAGGTAAGCAATTATCAGAACAGTTCACTCAAGGGTAGGCATACAACTACCTGATATGTAGGAAAATGTATCAACATGGCACTGAGCACAAATACATACTCGTGGTCTGTTACTATTTGTGACCCAGCACAACGAAAGTGACATTAAGTTTCGCTGGGTTAGTTTCTCACAAAAGGCTTGCAAGTCAAAAATCTCTTTTTTGGGTCAATTTTGAGTTATGGGGGGGGGGGTTCTCTAGCAAACATCTTACCTTTCATAGTTTTCAAGGACATTTTAACATGGTCTCTAAGTGGTCTAATATCAGTTTTTTTAAAATTAGTAGGTCAAGTGGCAGTTTTCAGCAGGCTAGACTTTAGACTGTGTTTTTTCATAAAATGGATGACGTTCACCCTACTGACTTTTAAATGCTCCATAAAAACTCTGGACCGGAAAAAGATACAAGTATGGTTCTTGTATCCATTCGAAAGAGTTGTCTGAAGCTTTCAATGTATAATTTTCTTGAAATGGTCAGGTTTGACACTTAATGTCCTTTGCGTGGTGCTTAGGTCACATTTATGCAACAAGTGTGTCTACCAGTCAACCGTCAGGGGTTTCGTCTTCTTCCTGACCATATGTCCACACTGCCGTGACCAGCAATTCCTAACACAATCAAGGATTCAAAGGAATTAATTATTCATGCAGGAAAAAAAAAAAAGCTTGATAGATAATGCGGGCGATGCACGGCTGACACCCCATGTCATAGTCCCGAGAAACACCAGCCACACCACAGGGACCTAATTGTCCCCCATGGGGATACCGGGGGGGTCTTTTGTACAAAATAGTTCCCCCAGCCTTCTTGAAGTTCTGTGCCTAGTAAAGCTTCCTCTATTCTGGTCATTCTCGTTGACATCTGCTGGCCTTTTCTCCCTTTGTTTCTGTCATCTGCTATCTTCTATCTCACTGGCGGCATTCTCCTGCCTTTTTTATATAAATTCTTACAAAGATTTCTTGCAGAGCGCGAATTTCGGACATGCTGGGCCTAGCTATTTCTAGGTGGCATAACGGCAGCATGACGCTCTATCTATCTACGCACTCAATTGACAGGAAACTGTGAGCGAACGAATAAGAAGGGACCTGTTGTGTTCATACTTTGTACCAATGTGGGAGGGGGGCGGATTGAAGTGGGTTGGGTAGAAGGGTTGGGGATGTGAAGAGGATGGGAAAGGGGGGGGGGGGCGGTACATTCGTTGAGCTTGAAGAAGGTTGTTGCTTATTGGTAAAATGAACTTTGCTTTTATTATTTTTTGGTGTACCTTGATTTTTGTTCTCTGTTCCTTTGGCTTTGTTCAGGTTGCAACTTTTCCTGGTGTACACGGATTTCCTGTTTTTAAATTTTACCAGAAAAAGGAAGGTCCTTTATCAATTCGTGTCAAACAAGGGGCTAGTATTCCCTGGATAACGGTCGCCGCGCGAATAAACGCTTACGCCAAACGGTGCCTAAGAATCACTTTGTAAAACGTTTGGGGAAGAATTTTACAAACTCTTGTCTGATGTGTCAATTTTTTTAATTATTTTAACCAAACTGTAATGGACCAATCACACAAGAACCGTATTCCCCCCCGACTAGTTCCGGATTGTTCGCGTCGCTTGTCACCTTTCGACTGAGAGCAAAATGCCATGCTAACTATCGGCAAACGAAGGGTGTTTTTTAGACTGTTTTTTGCCGATTTGAGTGAGAGGCGACCAAATGTTTAGCCCTTGTGAAACTCGCCCAAGATCTTTGTGTGTCTACTGTATTTTTCAAGCACTTTAGAATAAGCATTTGTAAAAAGTGTAGAAAAAAACAAAACTAAAATACCTTCATAAATAACAACATTTCTTTAGCTGCAGGGGGACATTAACCCTAGACCCCGGCCTGTCAGGGTTTTTTTTCCATTTTGTGTAGTTTGCACCCATTTGTTCAAATGAACGAATATTTGTTCTTCTGTTGCTCTTGTTGTATCATGATACCGACATGGTCCTTTCACTTGTTGAGATAATACATTAATTTTGACTTTGACTTTGACTTGTACCACACAATTAGTCATGGGCCAGGCATCCATACTGTACACAATTTCCAGCCCAGCCCTCTGAGATAGCCACCTACCCCCCCGCTCTGCTCTCGATCTTGTAGTCATCAGACTGGTAAACACACACCAAGGGTGAAACCTGTGACAAAATGAAAAGCAGTAAGGCCTGGTTGCCGGTGCGCCGCCTCGTGGTGTTTCAAGGGTCAGTGTCGTTTTGGGGTCAAGGGCAAGCACCCAGCTGAGTGTTTTTCTGTACACTTTCTAAAATCAAGCATTAAAGATCCCCCACTCAGTGTTCAACATTCCTCTTATGCTAGGAATATTCTTTAAGATTCCTTACAAGCTGTAATAGGGTGACAACATGTGAAAACCGTGGTTTTGACATGTGACGTGCGGGGTCTTTAAGAGACAGTTTTTGTCTTTCTTTTTTTTAAACTAGTAAAATGAGTTGGATTTTTTCATTCTAGTGTAATCATTCGTCAATAGAGTACTGCAAATTCTGGATTTCCTGAAAAACAACAAAAGCCAAATCCAGGATTCCTGCTTTCACCTGCCGCGTGTGGACATAATAATCATCATATGACCATTTTTATAGCGCTTATTCTCCTTACAGGGCGTCCTAAGCACTTCACAAAAGACTTAGAAAATCTGTAGTCACAATTAAAAAACGACGCCTAATCATAAGGAACAACACGAAACGAAATCAACAAAAAGAGCGTTTTTCAAGCAAGATGGCATTTTCTCCAAACCTCCCCCACCCGCCCCCCCCTCCGCCCGCCCATGACAGCAAACTTTTAATATAAGACATAATCCAGATTGGTTATACCTGTACATATGACACCATTCAAAAACATCTTTTGAAGTACAGAAATATACTTTGAACGAGATATAAAAATCATTTTGAAACAAGACACTAAGTCAAATGTGTCCCACACAACAAAAAAATTTTACTATAACATCTTTGAAAGACTTTGAATTAAAATTAAAATACTATCCATTTTGCAAAGATCGTTTAAAACAACTTTGAGGATATGATAATAATAATAGATAATAATAAATCAAAACTTAGCGCACATTCCCCCAGGCTAGCTGCTCAATAGGCGCTTTTTCAAAAAATACATTTAACCAACATCAATCATACCCATGCTCGCACGCACACAAGCCATCAACACTGACGAACACATCATATCTTTACATGTGCAAGCACACTAGCATACAGTACATACATCCACTACGTACGTACGTTCGTACATACATACATACAACACAGTACACATACACACACACACCCGCGACAACAAACATGCATCAGCACTGCCACATGCCATGATTAAACATTGTTTAAACATTCCAACTGCAAAGATCATTCAAACAAAATTAAAAACACAACGTACAAAAATGTAAAATCATCTAAAAACTTTTTACATAAGAACCAAATGGACGAGGCAGTAATATTACTTTTTGTTCTTTCTTAAAATGTCGGACAATCTTCAATAACCTTGTTACACAAAGACCATCAAAAGGAGTTCGCTAATCATAATTTTACATGTTTCATCATTTGGAAGCTAGATTGACCCTACTTACATTGTAATCTCAAAAATATTTCATGGTATGACTTGTGGTTCAAGTCAATCAGATGCCTGAAGAAATTGCGTAATACAGTCTTGCCAATACATTATTATGGACGGCGACGGATGAACATTCTTTATTATTATGTGGTCTTTAAAAATTAGTCTATGCAAAAGCATCTCCGGGGCATCATTGCAAGTTTACGTGGGATAGGGAGGGCCCCCCCTCCCTGTGGGTAGTAAAAATAGTTCCTCATCTTCTGGAAGTTCTATGCTTGTAACTTCCCCTACTCTACATTCACTCTCTTTTTGACTCTGGTT
>JAGGCT020003486.1:0-2500 GCA_017654935.2 Phymorhynchus buccinoides
AGAACAGAGACAGACAGACGGACATACAGACTGACTGAAAGACATAGGAAGACAGGCAGGCAAACAGGCAAGAAGAATGACGTTCGAATATAATATTTCACGATAATCATGGAATGAAAAGTGCATCATTTCAAAACAGACAAACACCAGTTTGAGCATCGTTTTTATTTTTATTTTTATTTTAAACTTTTGGCCTCTATTTCAATTTGAAGACGTGTTATTAGTCCTACATTAATTTACCTAGGATGTTTTTGTTTCGAAATTGATCGTCATCTTTGGAACGCTCGGTTCTCCTTTCAAATGTCAGAAGAGTACAAGGCCTTTCGAGAAATGTTATCCTTAAAAGCAATTTTATATAATTCCTTAGAAACCAAAGCTTCTCTTTTTCTCCTTACACCCGTCCACCCATCCCAATCTCCAAGGTTTTTCTCCCGCCTGTCCTTTTTCGGGGGGGGCCCCCCCCCCGCCTTCCTCACCATCTCTCTCAATCTTTCTATTACCACCCTCCCTCCTGTAATCTTTTCTCAATCTATATCCCCTCCCCCCAATTTTTCTGTCATTCTGTTAACAGTCAGGTCTCTTTGAAGCGAAAAGAATGTGTGTGCAGATGGTGTGAGACTGTTATGTTTTTCTTCCAACGAATACATCCGTAGGAGAGGACATTAAATAGGTAGCTACTGAAAGGGGTTTTTATGTCACATCTGACAAACGTTAAGTCGATTTTATCCTCCATCGAATACGTTGACGTGCCTTATAGACTGCGTAGTGTAAGTGGTGGCACTCGTATACAGTGAAACTCCCTTATTTGAGGCACTATACAACTCTATAAACAGGAGGTCACCCTCCCATTATAATACCCAAACCAAGTATAAGAGGTCCCCTTATGAGACACCCTTGCACATACGAACCTAGCTTCTCTGAGACATTACAATACCTCCATAATCTAAAGACCCCTCTCCTCCATTATAGACCACTTCCATTTTGGATGATCTTTGAAGGTCTTATAAGGGAGGGGGTCTTCTATGGGAGGTTCCACTTACCAAGTCACACCAGTGGGGGTGTGTAAGGGAGGAAAAATAAAAACGGGTTCCACTCGTACACTTCATTGTGTTTTTACCAGTCTTTAAAAACCACCCCAAAAGAGGACAACTGACATTTTATTAATACGCCCTCCCCTCCTCATTCAGTCGCCAACTCACTCCTTTATTTTCAAATACTTACTTTTGTCTAAATCCCAGCACGATGAAGTGGACAAGATTACGAGAGTGTGTCCGCAAACTTTATCCCCTCCCCCCACCCCAACCTATCCCACTTCTTGCACTTTCATCAAAAAACTACTGGTAATCTGAATCGGGTTTAAAAAATGTTCCAACTAGGTTTTTTTCCGTTGTAAATAAATTTGCCGCTATTACGGATAGATCTGAACCACAGAAAGGAAAGAATCTGTGAAAAGCGTAATGTACATGATGTGGCAGATTGAGTTACTTATTTTGTTTGTTTGTTTTGTCCCCTTCATTCAACGTTGAAAAGAAATAGATATCCTTCCGCGGTACTTTTTTGTGCGACCAAACTGCGTGATAAATTTAATTCTTTGGTTTGTCGTCAAGGAATAAGAAACTTTTGATTAAACTTAAGCACTTCGTTATCAGCTATAAACAGTTCTTTTCGATGATATTTATATGGATACGTCCGTCACATGTTTTTTGGTTTTTTTTTATTTTTTTTTATTATGGTACAAGTATATTTGTGCATGATGTTATTACCGAATATCTACTTGTTGATATTGTTTGTCGTTTCTGATAGTAGTTAGTATAGACATCACTCTGTATTGATTTTTGAGTGTTTAAAGATGTGTGTGCTTTGTTTAATATTTCTGTGCCCCAAGTGGGTATGCAATAACAATTTGCCTTGCCCTTGCCTTGCCTTGTACATTATTAGCCAAGCAAAATACAGTAGCTGTCTTCGATTATATTAACCCCTTGATTGCCAGAGAAAAAAAATCATTGCACAAATCATGCTGTGAAAATGACAACTGATAGAAGCCAATCTGGCAAAATGGTCTGGGGATATAATTACTCTCTTGACTGTGTTAGAGTAAACAACCAGCATGTCAGAGTTATTCCTCTTCTTCTGATGACGTCATCAGTGATGTCATCCAGCCCATACGTGATACGTTATATGGCAGTCCAGGGGGTAAAAACAAACAACAACCACACCAAGACCCTACAGTGCTTCAACCTTAATCAGTACCTACGCATTTCCCTTATCGTCTAGTGCATCCGTGCTTCAGCTTAACCCTTTCACCGCCAAAGTCGCATTTTCGCACCACAGTGATTTAACACCTATATCATGACAAGGCTGGGGGTCAATTATCCAAAAACCCTATTGTCTTAGTTTTGGGGAAGTAAGGATAGACCTTATTTTACATATGCCACAGAAGAATCCCCAATACTGCAGACGGATTTTGTTCTTTACCCAGGTAATTTAATGGAATTCTTGA
>JAGGCT020003486.1:7500-13644 GCA_017654935.2 Phymorhynchus buccinoides
ACACTGGAACACTGAAAGGTTTTTATTTTTGCACGCAGCTTCGGCCTTGTCTGGGCCACAGTACAAAGGGGAATGATAATGAGAGAGAGCGAGAGGAGAGATGAGAGAGAGAGAGAGAGAGAGAAGCAGGAAGGAGAGTAGAGAGAAAGGAGAGAGGAGAGAGAGAGATGAGAGAGAGAGATGAGAGAGAGAGGAGAGAGAGAGAGGAGAGAGAGAGGAGAGATAGAGTGAGAGAGATGGAGAGACACTGTACACTGGACACTGGAAAACTTTATTTTGACAAGGATAAAGATTTTTAGAGGAGGCGATGCCTATTCTTACAATCTGTCCTTGGATAAAAGAAAAACAAATTTAAGAAACAAAAAACATTTGTATAACTCTCTCTCTCTCTCTCGTCTCTCCTCTCTCTCTCTCTCTCTCACATACACACTCATAGAATTGTTTATATATATCATAATTTTTTATTAAATAAAAAACACACAACAAAAAACAACCACATAGTGAAACAAATAATTGATGACAAGTAGGAGGTGAAAGCCTACATCAATCCAAACACATTTAAAACAAGTCAGTTTAAAAGGCAAACAGAATAAACAAAGCATAAGAACTGAGATCTAAACAATTCATTTGACATATACCATACATATAACATGTAGTTGTACACAAGGCAATAAAGTTATACAGTGTGCGTTCAAAATGACACAGGATTTAAGCAGGGCTGTAAATTATGTTTGCCCGCACCATTTTTTTGTATCGTGAGATGGAAGGGCATAACTTAATGGCAGAGGGAAGGGAATTCCAAACTGAGGAACCTGAGAAGGAAAACCTTTTTGTATTTGTCTATTCTAGTGTTTGGCGAAATGTAGTTACTGGAACCATAGCGATTTGATGCCGGGGTAACTAATGATTTTATGTATTGTGGGACCAATGTCATTATGCACTTTGTACCTGATGATTGCTTTGTTGTACTTTAATTGTGAATCTAACGAGAAGAGAGAGAGAGAGAGAGAGAGAGATAGAGAGAGAGACAGAGAGAGAGAGAGGAGAGAGAGAGACAGAGAGAGAGACAGAGACAGAGAGAGAGAGAGACAGAGAGAGAGAGACAGAGAAAGAGAGACAGAGAAAGAGAGAAACAGAGAAAAAGACAGACAGACACAGAAACAGAGACAGACAGACAGACAAACAGACAGGCAGACACATACACACACACACAAATAAATATCGACCCCAAAAACTTGAATCAAACCAAAGCAATAGACATAAAGAAACAAACAAACAAACTAATCTACACAACACCAAAACACCCAAGAACCCACCCGCCCATACTTTCTGACAGTGGTGCTTTCATGTTTGAAAGTAGTCTCCCATTTTGTCTGGTTTCATTGTTGTATATATATTTTTTTCAATAATCAAATCTCACTTTCCATTTCCAAGATTCGGAAGAGGTTTGACACATGAAAGCTTTCAATGTCTTTTTGTGGAGGCTTTCCTTTCGAACCCCCCCCCCCCCCTTCACCCCCCACATCCCATCTACGCTTGGCCCTCCTATTCTCTGTGTGTCTCTCCCCCATTCAACTATTTGCGCATAGTTCCAGTTCCATCACAAACAGGAGTGCTTTAACCCTTTCACCGCCAAAGTCGCATTTTAGGCACCACAATACCTATGTCACTAAAAGGCATCAAAATGGTGGTTCTATTATCCAAAGACCCTATTGTGTTAGCCTTGGGAAGTATCGGACAGACCTAATTTTAGATATGTCACAGAAAAGTCCCCAATACTGCGAGGTGTGTATGTTGTCTTCTATACCCAGGCTGGGAGAAGTGGGGGGTGATGGGAAAGCTTTGAGCTGAAATATGTGCCTCGGCGGTGAAAGTGATGTTAACTACAGAAACAAGGCCTCGTGTTCCTTCCCTATCTGAGGTGGACGATACCATCTTACCTGTATATACGCAGCCTCAAACATTTCACCCTACTCGTTTAATGCTTATAGCTTTAAGGAAACTTAATATGATCAACACTTCTTCTTCTTTTTACTTCTTCATTATCTCTCGAAAAGATACGCTTCCGGGACAGTTTTCCAGACTCAATTATGAGCGTAGATTCGTCCTGCTGCACCTCTCAGCGAGAGAGCTAACTAAGAGAACAGTTAGGTCCAGCACGTCCCGACTTCGGGCTGGAGGAACTATTTTTGAAAATGTTTCTTGAAGCGGAAAAGAAAGGCAGGAGAATGGACCGGGTAAGGCAGAAAGAAATATAGTAGATGACAGTAAGCCAAAAGGGAAAAGGCAGAGTCAAAGAGAGTGACAGATTAGAGGAAGCTACAAAAGCACATAACTTCCAGAATAAAAAATAAAAACACCAAGGTATTTGTGTTGGGGGGGCGGAGAGGGAGCTGAGGGCTATTTTATGAACGTACGAGGGCACCCCCCTCCCCCCCCCGGTATCACCCCGGGGAATATGATCAAATTAAAATCGGTAGATAAACATTCTTAGCTATATATAAAACCCCCAAAAATAAACGATATTCAGCATGCATCTCAGAGATCGAGTAAAGAGTTTGAACATTGGAATTTAGTAGGTACGGTAGAAAATAAGTTTTTACAAGTCCTCATGGCTACTATTAGGGACAAGTTCGTCTGGTGTGTTAGTCTTCATAAAGTGTTGGTCGATCCTGGAGGTATGCTAAATGCATTACCAGGTCAGCCCGTGGCGACTTCTTCACCGTTGTTCAATCATCAGCTTGATGATACCCAACCCCCCGAAAATGTGCGTATACAATGTCATCAGACACCACGTTAGAGTTGATTGGGATGAATGAAGTGGAGTTTAGCGTCCAATCGGTCGTGGACCCTTATGGACGATATTCCTGAAAAGACAGCAGGGTCTGCCCGGGGATATGGAGACGAGGCGATGGTTGATGAGGCAAAGTGGTTCTGGCACGTGGCCAGGCGTCCTGGTTTTTGATTCCCAACAGCGTGTGTGAAGTGCTTGATTTGTTTTTTAAATTTGCAACAGACTAATAGGAATTGTTCGGAAATAATTAAGGGGGAGTAATTTCATGGTTGTGTGGGAGTGATATTGCCTAATTCAATCAGTCAAAGAGGGGACATCACTCTACCATCAGCTCTCGTAGCCTATCGACTCGTGTGTTTGAGCAGACTTAGAACACCGTGCGTCATTCAAAAAAAAAAATGTGATGTATATTTTTACGTCACAGTTTGCAAGTTCTATCAGTTTGTGGCACTGGCCACCCCTAATGTTTCTTTTACAAAATGCTTGCAAGTCGCTGACTTCTGTTTGCATCCTGCCGGTTTCAAAACTTCGAAACGCCATTGTTGCATTGATGCTATGGAATTTGACCGAGTAATGGAGGTAAAACAACTCTAATTTTTACGAAGTGCTCTCCCCTAGTTTTTTCTCTCCAGAAAATCGTCTATTAGGTTCACTACTTTACTATCGTAAATATTACACTGTACTAAAAACCACACGAATTATGCTTTTTGTTCGTTATGTTTTCATTATTAAGCGAATATTTATTGACATATAATTCACTTTTGTAGTAGGAAATGTTGTTGCAAAAATTATGCTTTGAAACCAAACACTAACATTTCAATTGTTAATAAAATAAAATAAATCACGGGTTATTACTACCTTTACTAACTTGTGGCGGTGCCATAGCCAATGAGGTTTAACCGAGGCGTGGTCACCGCTACAGCTATCTGTATTAATTTAACAAAATCGGGACTTTACTGGTTTAGTACTGCCTCCGGGCATTGCCTCCAGTATTGTATTGTTCCCACCATATTTGTATTTACAAATGTCAAATATATGTGTCTGATTCAGACCAAGATGACGTAAAACTCCATTTTCGTCGTCGTTATTACTACCAGATATAAATAATCTCCCATGCATGATGATGGCCGCGCTTATCCGATCTTACCATGACAAAACTGTTTGAAAGTTCCTAAAGTGAATTTAAAGTCTTTTGGACAACGTAGTTTTAGTTTTTGCGCACCCCCACTGTCTGGAACTCCTTGCCTGTTCACGCACCTCCGTCACAATTCAGCACTTTCTGCTTTCAAACCCCAAATGAAAACTCACTTGTTTCAAAGAGCTTTCTCTCTCTGTACTTTTCACATTAATTAGATGATGATCGAATGAATGAGTATATTAGCCCAATTGCGTGTGAATCAGTGAATGTGAGCGCCTTGAGTTTAATTCTAAAGAAAGGCGCTATAATAAATACTATTTATTATTATTTTATTATTATTATTATCATCTTTATTTTTGTGATTTGTTGTTACGAGCTGTTAGTACAGGCTGTTGTGAAACGCATTTACGGTGCGTGCCATTCCAAGCTCATGGAGTGAAGACAGTCGTGATGTCGAAAGCTATTTGTGACGCCTTGTGTAAGAGGAGTGTCGTTCAAAATATAAATCTACACCTCACGATTCTCATTAGGAAAATTAATGAGATTTTATTCTTTTTCTTTTTAGCTCAGGCATCACGAACAGAGATTCTAAGTGTTCCACGCAAGCAAACGATAAATCAAACAAACCAAGAGAAACCAAACCAAAAACAAAAACTATAAATTAAATTATAAGAAAAAAACACCACATCTATATTTTTACAAAAACTTGTTCACTATCCCCTCCCCCCTCCTTCCCCAAATCTAAAAGTGATAGAAATGTCTCATATGACTTCGGTTGAGAAGACGTAAAACATAAACTCTTCCTTTCCAAAAACTGTAATTTAAGGCTAAAAATTATTATTTTGATTTAAACTGTTTATTCTCTCTTATATTGCACGACCGTCTCCCTTGTCTGTCTGTCGGTCTCTCTCTCCTCTCTACTCTCTCTCTCTCTCATCTCCACCGTCTCTCTCTCTCTCTCTCTCTCTCTCTCTCCTCTCTCTCCTCGCTGTCTCTCTCTGGTCTCTCTGTCTCGCTCTTGAAAACTTGAAAATAAAGTTCAAGTTTTCAAGTTTCTCTCTCTCTCTCTCCTTCTCTCTCACTCTCTCTCCTCTCTCTCACTCTCTCACTCTCTCAAAATCTCTCTCTCTCTCTTCTCTCTCCTCTCGTCTCTCTCTATTCTTGAGGTCACATAAAATGGCGTAGTTAGGAACGGGGGCTAAATCACTGTTTTTAAACTAAACGGGTTTTGTGTGAGGCAATGGTGAGAGACAGGGAGAATTATATACATATATTATCTATATAATATATATATATATATATATATATATATATATATATATATATATAGAGAGAGAGAGAGAGACTAGAGAGAGAGAAGCGAGATAGGGAGAAGACAGGGTGAAGGAGAGAGAGAGAGAGAGAGATAGAGAGTGAGAGGTAGAGACATGGCGAGGGAGAGAGGGTGAGAGAGAGAGAGAGAGTGATAATGTAGAGAGAAGTAGAAGAGGATGAGAAGAGGGGAGAAAGAGAGGGAGAGAAGAGAGGGAGGGGATAAGAGAGGGAGGAGAGAGAGAGGGAGAGAAGAGAGAGGGAGAAAGAGAGAGCGAGGGGATAGAGATAGAGAGAGAGAGGGATTAGGGAGAGAGGAGAAAGAGATTGGAGAGAGCGCTAGATGGAGAGAGGGAGATATAGACGGGAGAGCGATAGGGAGAGAGAGAGAGAGAGAGAGAGAGAGGGAGAGAGAGATGGAGATGATAGAGATAGATGAGAGAGAGAGAGAGAGAGGAGAGGGAGAGAGAGAGAACGATGGAGAGATGGAGAGAGACAGGGAGAGAGAAGAAAGAGAGAGAGATGAAAGATAGAGAGAGAAGAAGAGAGAGAGAGAGAAAGAGGAGAGAGACTGACAGAGTAGAGAGAGAGAGTGTTTGACAGAGAGAGAGAGACCGGGCGGAGGACATTAATTTCTTAACCACGAAATGAATCCAATTTGACTGCAATGTCCGTCCCTCCTCGTTACGAAGACAACGATTTACAGAAACACCCCTAAAAAATCGGATTAACAACAGCTTGGTTCGTCAATACTGCAAGGAACTATAATGTTCACATTCTTTGAGCACGACAACATTTTTGCATGGATCGTGTGTACTGCTCGTGTCTTAAAATAGTGATTTGTGCTTTCATCGCTCTTTTTTGTATTCTGCGTTGGTGGGTCGGTTAATTATAGCTGTGT
>JAGGCT020003487.1:0-13639 GCA_017654935.2 Phymorhynchus buccinoides
CATCACAGTTGAAACGAGAAAGAAACGGAAAACCAAGGAAGAAAGGACGAACGAAAGAAGGTGAGGAAAAGAAAATCTTGAAAAAGTAAAAGAACAGACAAGAGGATAGCACCAATACAGTACCAAAAGGAAAAATGAAACCAAGGAGAAATAAAAGACGAAAGAGGGAGAAAGAAATCCTGAAAGAAAAAAGTAAAAAAAAGAAGAAAAGAAAGAACCAATAAACGGTAACGAAGAAGGAAAAGGTGAAACAAATGAAAGAAAATAACTGAATAAAAAAGAAGAAAGAAGGGAAGAAAAGAGAATCTTTGAAATGTGACATAAAATGAAAAAGTAAGAAACATGGTAAAGAAAAAATGACAGATAAAAAAGTTCATAAAGAAAAAGAAAGCGACCCAATACAAGTTAACCGCAAATAAATTAAACAAAGTAAATGAAAGAAAACTAAAAGTGAAACTAAAATATGGAAGAAAGAGAAAACTGAAAGAAGAAAAGAAACAAAAAGGATGAATAAAAAATTAGAAAAGAAAAGAAATCATCCACTAACAAATATGTAAAAATCTGAAGTAAAGTTAACACACAAAATGGAAGGAAAGGAAGGAAGAACGCGAAAAGAAAAGTTGAAGTAGGTGATTGTGTAATCTCTTGGAAAGTCCAGAACATGAAAGAGACCAGAAAGAAATTCAAGCCCAAAAAAAAGGAAAAAGGAACAAAGTCAAAGAGGGAAAGGAAAGGAAAGTTTAAACGTCACTGAAAAGAAAGAAAATCTGAAAAACCAATCGACTAACAGTAATTTAATAACGCCAGCAACTTGTTTTTGCAAGGCATCTGTTTTTGTTTTTTTTACTTCAGGTATTGGGGTCTTTTTCCATAGGCAAGTAAAATCAAAAACCCTTAACGCCCCCATTTTAAATATTTTAACAGACGAAGCAGTAGTCCCCCCCCCTGTCCTTTTTTTTGGGGGGGTGAGGGAAAGGAATATAGGGGTTTAGAATCAGCCCCCCCTTTTTTGAATTATTTTTGTCATAAACCTGACAAAAGAGGAAGAAACTTTTGAAGATTGAATGGCCGTAAAACTGATCAGGTAAAGTTTGTGGGGTGTGGTGGGGGGGGTGGGGGCCCGTGGCTTGAAGCACAAGACTGCCCCCGCCAAGATATGATCCCACCATCCCTAAATGCCCGTAAGCAGGAGGGTAAACCCCCCCTGTTGACGGAAGAAGGCCTTGGTTTTGCGTGTTTTTTTTCTTTCTTACCGGGCTCTAACAGAATGATATACTTATTTCTTACGGGTGAGAAAAGTGTCCCCCGGTATTGGCCCCCCCCTTTCACATTTATTGTGTTTTTCTGAAAGTGTTGGAACTTGGTTGTTTTTTTGATTTGGCATCTAATCGAAACAAACAACAACAACGCAGCCCCACCCAACAACCATAATCATTTTGCTTATGACAATATTAAATCAAAGTTGGGACATACAACATCTTCAAAATAAATTGACAATTACAAACAGAAGGTATTTATTTTCATACGCGCTGTTTAGATCCTCACACCCCCGGTTGTTCCGGGCAAAACGTCCCTTGCCCCTGGCCTGATAGAGGGTCCCCCCCCCAACTTGGGGTTGGGGGGGGGATAGGGGGGGTTTTTTTCACCACCCTCACTCCCTGCACTCCCCCCCCCCCCCCCCCCCCCCCCCCCCCCCCCGTTTTCCGTATCCCCCCCATACACCCTGGTCCCACCTCGCCCCATCTTCATTTCTGTGGTTCCCCATTTTAACAGAGTCCCCCTGGCGGGAAGGGGAAGGGGGGGGGGGAGTTTTTTTTGGGGTTTGAAAATGGGCGAAAGGATGGTCCCCCCCCCCAAAGGGAACCGGCCCGGGGGTTTTAATTTAAAACAGCACCCAACGTTAGTGTGTTGAAAACAGGCCCCACACGGCTTGGCTTCATTTTGGGCAGCACTTCCGCTTGGCCAACAGCCCAGTCATTAAAGACCCCCCGATCCACCGGGTTGTCCGCCGTGTTTTTTTCCCCCCTGCCTTACTAAGCCGGTAAAGAAAAACCTTGTTTTTTTTGACCAGGTTTTTTTGGGAAACTCCCATAACAAATGCCCCCCCCCACCATTGAAAAACGAAAACATCAGTTTTAAAGAGGCAGTCCCTCCAAATTTTTTTATTAAGTTGGGCATTTGGGTATGGTGGGGGGTTTTCACAGCTACCCCAGGAAAAAAAAAAAATAACCAAAGGGACTTTAACCCTTTCATTCACCGCCAATGTTGCATTTATGCCCACAATGGTTTAACACCCATGACACAAAAGGCATGAATCCAGGCCGGTTTATCTGGAGACCCCTAATGTTCATTCATTTTGGGAGTCAAGGACAGGCCTAAGATATACATGTCGCTGAGGAAGTTACCAAATATTAGATTTATTTCTCCACCCAATTAAGTTTAATGGTAGTTTTTTTTGCTGAAAAAATGCTGGCGGCGAAAGATTAAGCGTGGTGGGTCAGTGGGTCTTGGAGACTTCAAAGACCGATCAGCACTCTGCTTCTCGTCTGTTGTATTAGTGGCTTTTTGTTTATTACCCAGAGTGTGTGTGGAGGTGTGTGTGTGTGTAGGTGTGTGTGTGGGTGGGGGGGTGATGTGTGTGGAGGTGTGTGTGTGTGTGTGGAGGTTGTGTGTGTGTGCGTGCGCGTATGTGATCGTGTTCTCGCAATGCGTGCGCTGTGGTGTTGTTTGCGGCGTTTGAGTTTGGAAACGACGTCCATGAATAATTTGATGTTGAGGTTGTACAGTATAATTGAATGCAGGCAACGCATGTTTCACCAAGTCTGCCGTTTGTCATGGCTGCACCTGTGTACAGGATACATTCAAAGTGGTAGAAACGGATATTAACCCTTTCACGCCGAAGTCGCATTTTTAAGCACCACAGTGATTTAACACCTATGTCCCTAAAAGGCAATCATTGGGGTCTATTATCCAAAAGACCCTATTGTCTGAGTTTTGAGAAGTAAGGATAGACCTTATTTTATGTATGTGACAGAATAGAATCCCCAATACTTGCAGATGGTTTGTTCTCTAACCCAGGTAAACTTAATAGGACATTTTGGGCTGAAATATGGCTGACGGTGAAAGGGTTATGGGAGTTGTTTTGGGATTTTCAACTATGAACAAGAATCGGCGAACGCTTTGTCTGAAGGTTTGACTTACAATGAATGAAAATAAGGAAATGAAAGAGGAGGAAAAAGAACCGAATCTGCGCATACCCCACGCTTACTTTTTGCCCTCCCCCCCTAAGCCTCGAACCTTTCTATAAAAAAAAATGTCACATGTTTTTGTTTTTTGTAATATGTTATAGGTAGATTTGTCTTAGATGTCTACTTGTCGTTTTTCATAGTATCCACTCTGTTTTGAATGTTCGATTGTTTAACTAGTATTGTGTGCTGTGTTTTTGGGGTCCTCACCATAGGTGATCGAACTATTGCGATGCTGGTTTGTATGTGTTTTTGTTTTTTGTATGTTTTTTTCCTTTTCCTGTCTGTCCCAAGGATATATCCCTAACACGCTGACCGAATCGCGTCATTTTGTGTGGAGGTGGTGCCACCTTAATAGGGAAGATACTCCTCGCAAACCATTTTTGGCCAGCCGTGACCTTGTATATTTTATGTGCCCCACTCCTATCACATTTGTTTGCTTTCATCACTATGACTACGTCCCAACCCACCGCCCTAATAGCCCTTTTTTTTTATTTAAGCCTTAAACCATTCTACTCTCTCCAATTTCCGTCCTAATCTCAGCGACATTCTTTTGCCCCCCCCCCCCCCCTCCCTCCCCCCCTTTAATCGGAGATTGATCTTCTGGGGTACACTTTTTAAGCCCCCTATTATTCAACACCATCATCACCACCACACCATCACCAATCCGCGCATTTGCGAAACCGCGCAAATGATACGGCCGCCCTCGGTTGCCCGTTGCCATCCGCCCCGTTAAGGGCTCACAGCAAATTTGAGCGATTCGGTTGAAAACGTCGGAGTTATAAGGCCCGTTTCGTGTTTCCGACACACACACACACCACACACACGGACGGACACTTTGCTTTTTACTATATGATGATGATAAGCCTCCCACCCCACCCACTTTCATTCCCTCTCACTTCTTCCTTTTTCTGAACCTTTTTGTTGTTGTTGGTCAATTCTGGAAGATATATTATTTTGCTTCGCACGTATACGTGTTGCCTGCTACACTACATACGATTCACTGTCAATGCGATGCGATTGTGACGATGTGAGTCGCGATTCACGCGAAACTCACGCATTGGGGTCTACTTGAGTGCATAGAGCGAAAGTAGTAGAATCATTTTTAGACGGAAGTATTTCACGCGAATCATGAACTCGCATCGTGACAATCGCATCGCGATGACAGCGAAGCGTTATGTAGTGTAGCAGACCCTTTAGTCTGAAGTTGGGGCCGATAGTAAAGTGAGAGTGAAGGCTTTTCTTTGTTGTTGCTGTCTATGGAAATCCATTGTACAGCTTAGTCTAGCCTCTAACTAAGAGGTCTTCGCACTGTCTCTAAGTTCTACAAGCATTTTTAGGTTAAGTTAAGGTTATGGTAGATTATAGTCACACACATAGAGAGACGTCTCTGTGAAATTCGGGTTGCCCCCGCATGGAGAACACGTCGCAGGCCCGAGGCGGCGCCACCCAGGTTTTTTTTTTTTTGTTTTTTTGTTTTTGGCATGCGAATTTTGTCACTGACGAGGGAGGGGGGGGGGGGGGGGGTGTAAATTTTGTGGACCAAAAAATGATTTACTTGTTTTGGTGTGTTTTTTTTGTTAATTTTTTTTTGGATCGAAAATGACAACTTTTTTTCTCGTTGCCGACTTTGGGGACTGGGGTTTTAGATTTGAGCGGATGCGAAGTGCATGGGCACACAGGACCACGGCTTATCGTCTCATCCGAAAGACTACACCTACGTCTCCACGGTTCAGACCGTCAGGCCTAGTGTAAAAGGAGAGGAAAAATCCGACCTGTAGCCACTGAGGTTCGAAACTCGGGTTTCCCGCCCCCACCCCTTGAACACGAAGCGAACGCGCTACCCATTGTGGCACTGTAGCACCTTTGGGGACTCTCGTATGCTCCAATCTTCCAACGTGCAGCTGTCGCAAAAGGTCCCAATGGCGTAGAGGTAAGGCCGCTGCACGCCACATAACTATTCGCTGTTAACGCGATGTCGGTTTATGACGATGTGTGAGTCATGATTCACGCGAAATTTATTCCCACTATTGGGTGGGGTTTTGGCCCACTTTTGAGTATGATTGATTTTATAGAGCTTCTGCTAAGAGGATCTTCGTCTTCTTCGTTCTTACTCTCTTTTGCATTCGGATTCTGTCTGTCTTTCTTTTCTCTTTCTCTTCTTCTTCTTTCTTTCTTCTTTCTTTCTCTTTCTCTTCTTCTTCTTCTTCTTCTTCTTTTCTTTCTTCTTCTTCTTGTTCTTCTTCGCTCGCTGAGACAGTTTCATGTCAGTTATGAGCGCATATGCGTCATTCTGCCGTTATGCGCCTAACTAAGAAATCGTTAGGCCCAGCGCGAAGTCCCGACTTTCGGCTGTGAGGAAATGTTTTTTGAAAGTGTTTTCGTGGAAAAAAGGCAGGAGAATAGACCGGGTAAAGACAGAAAGAATGATAGTAGATGACAGCAACGCAAAGGGTAAAATGCAGAGTCAAAAGAGAGTGACCCGGATTAGAGGAAATTAACAAGGCACAAAACGAAGTTCCAGTAGGTGGGGAACTATTTATACAAAAAGACCCCTCGGTAATCCCACGTGGAATTTGAATGTATTAGATCGAAAGCATTGGTTGAGATTTTTTTTCGTAACCGAATTACTTTCTGCGTGGGATCAATGGCTTACATGTCGCACGGTCAGCAGCAGGTCGCATCGGGGGATTAAACATCGAATCGTATGTAGTTTAGGGTCAGGAGTGCTCTTGAGAGTGAGGGATTGCATGCACCCTCAAGCAAGGCGATCTTTCACCTTTGCTTGAGTTCGTTAAACAAGTTCCAGCCCTGTCCTTCCGGCATAGCAAATTGCATCAATTATGCAGATGCCATACCTCCCGCCAAACGAATGCGTGACCACGTGTCACACAACTTCCTCCCAGGGAGCTGCACCCTCTTCTGCCAGTGCAGTTTTCGTTTAGAGTACACAACTTGGCAGTCCTTGCAGGCCGTCACTTTGAACAGACCCTATACCATCCTATCTCTCAAGTGCTCTCCAAACTTACACTTTTTCTCGCTCACTCCGACCTTCCCATGCCGAATTGTTGAAAAAAAGGATTTTTTTTTCCTAAAGAGTGAATTTTAAAAAGTTTTTTTGACCAAAACGCAGTTTTAGTGTTTGCGGCGCCCCCCCACTGTCTTAGAACTCCTTGCCTGTTCACAACTCTTCGTCACAATTTCAGCACTGTTTCCCCGCTTTCATAAAACCCAAATGAAAACTCGCATTGTTTCAAAGGGCTTTCTCTCCGTACACTTCTCACAAAAAAAAAAGTAATTAGATGATGATCGAATGAATGTGTATGTTAGAGCCAAAATTGCGTGTGAATCAGTGAATGTGAGCCCCTTGAGTTTAATTCTAAAGAAAGGCGCTATTATTTATCCTAATGTATGTATTATTTTATCCTCTGCTATTATCTGGAAGTCATAACCCCACCATTTTACCTATCTGTAAGCATTTAGGTTTATGGGTGAGCACGCGTTTACGTGCACGGTCAAATTTTACTTTCTATTAATGAAGAGTGCACATTTTCATGCACAAACGCATTAGCTTTTATGCTTTTTCCTTTTCCAGGACTAGTATATTTACGGGGGGGTGTGAGGACTGTGTGCGTTTGGTGTGCCATATTGTTTTTGACATTTTCGGTTGTGACTATTTTGTAGTGTTTTGTATTACTTGCTTTCTCTGCCCCCCTCTCTCTCTCTCCCTCTCTCCCTCTCTTCCTCTCCTCTATCACTCTCCTCTCCTGATTCTCTGCTCCGCGGGTCGCTCTCTCTCTCCTACTCTCCCTCTCTCTCTCTCTCTATGCTGTCCTCTCTCAATCTCTCTCTCGTCCCATCACTCTCTCGCTCTCTCTCTCTCGTCTCTCTCACGGTCCTCCCCCTCTCTCTCTGTCTCTCTCTCCCAAGGACGAATCTCTCTCCTCCATCTTGCTCTCATGTCTGGTGTCTCGGCTCTCTCTCTTCTCTCATCTCTCTCTCTTCCCCTCTGTCTCTCGAAATCTCATCTATCTCATCTCTATCTCGTCTCTCCCCCCTCTCTCAGTCCTGAGTGTCCCCAATCAATCCTTTCCTCTCCTCTAACCCTGAATCCTCTCCCTCTCTTCTCGTCTCTCTCTCCTTCTCGTTCCGCTCTCTCTCCGTCCTCCCGTTCTCTTCACTCTTCTCTCGACCTCTTCTCTCCTCTCTCTCTCTCTCTCCGTCTCTGTCTCTCTCTCAGGGCGGTGTAGGAAAAGCATCTGTTTCTGCTCCTCTCTCTCACCGCTCTCTCCTCTCTCCTCTCTCTTTCTCTCTCTCCTCCCTCTCTCCCTCTTCTGCCAGTCCTCTGTCTCAATCTTCGTCAGCTAACACAGACTCTCTTCGTCTCTCTCTCTTTCAGGCCTGAGTGGTCAGAAACGCAATCTCTCTCTTAATCCTCTCTCTCTGCATATAACAAAAATCTCGTTCTCTCTCTCTCATCTCTCTCCTCTGTCGTTCACTCACTTCTCTCTCTCTTCTCTCTCATCCCTCTCTCTCTCTCCCTCATGTCTCTCTCTCGTGCCTCTCTCTATCGTCATGTTTGCCTCCAGGGCCTGAAGTTGTAAAAAAGCAATTTTTCTTTATCTTTATACCTCTGAATATACAACATGTGTTTCGATATCTCTATCTCTCTCTCGTCTCCTCTCGCTCTCGGTCTCTCTCCCTCTTTGTCTATCCGTCTCTCCTGTGTCTCTCTCTCTCTATCTATCTCCTCTCTCTCTCTCTCTCTCTCCTCTCAGGGCTGAGTGTAAAAGCAATGTTTGCTTATCTTATAACCTTGAATAAACAAAATGTCGTTCGTTCGTTCTCTCTCTCTCTCTCTCTGTCTCTCTCCTTCTCTCTCCCTCTACCCCTTTCTCCTCGTCTCTTTCTCCTCTCCATCCTTTCCATCTTCTCTCCTACTTCTCCACATTCTTCCCCCTCTCTTCCCTCTCTCTCTCTCTCTCTCTTTCTTTCTCTCTTTGTGTCTCTCTCTCTCTCCTCTCTCTCCCTCTCTCTCTCAGTCCCTCTCTCTCTCATCCCCTCCTCTCTCTCGCCTTATTCACATCATTACTCATCTCTCTCTCCTCATCTCTCCGTCGATCTCTACATCTCCCCATCCCTCTCCGTCCAATCTCCATCCTCTCTCTCTCTTCTCATCCTTCATCTCTTCTTCAATTCTCTCTCCTCTTGCCCCCTTGCAACCAATCTTCGTCTCCACGCATCCTCATCCCTATCTCCGTATCAGGGACAAAAATGGTAGAATGGGGAAACTCACCATGGTTTGGGTTTGGTGATCATGTGTATCATGTGTATCATGTTTATGATGTTGCTGGGGTGTTCCTCCCTACACAATTTGCCTGCATTGCGCTCAAAGCCAAAGACTGATGAATAATAATATCAAACATGATCCTACCATCTGTTATATGTAAAAAAGGCAATTTCTACTTCCTTTGTCGTTCTTAATCGCCAATCTTGTTATTTCTAATTTGTGTATACAGCTTTCTTTCTTCTTCTTCTTCTCTTCTTTTCTTCTTCCTTCTTCTTCTCTTCTTCTTCTTCTTCTTCGTCTTTCTTGCTTCGTCTTCTTGCTTCTTCTCTATCATCATCATCATCATCATCATCATCATCTCTCTCTCTCTCTCCTCATCTTCTCTCTCTCTCTCTCTCCTCTCGCTCTCTCTCTTCTCTCTCTCTCTCTCTCGTCTCTCTAGCACACACTCACTAATGCCATACACATGTATTCCCACACACAAACTCTCTCTCCTCATTCTCTCTCTCTCGTCTCTCTCTCGTCTCTCCTCTCGTCTCTCTCTCTCTCCTCTCTCTCTATCTCTCTCTCTCTCTCTAACACACCTCACTAATGCACATACACCATGTATAACACACACACAAACTCCTCTCTATCTCTATCTCTCTCTCCTCGCACATACACACACACTCTCTCTCTGTGTCTTTCCCGCCCTCTCTCTCTCTCTCCCTCTCCACCCCCCCCCCCCACCACAGCACACACACCACACACACGAGTTGTGGTGTTTGCGCTTTACTTTTTATTTTTATTTTCAGAGAATCTAAATACCGAGGGGGGGAAAAAATCCACCAAGACAGATAGAAATATGGAATAATCCGGGTAATTAGATAATAGAAAAAGATAAACAAGTTTCAAACAATAATCTAGTTACGGACGAAGGAAAAATATCCACGCTTCAAGATGATTATTGGTTTTTATGTAGTAAGAAACAAATCGTCCTATCTTTCCTCTACCCTCCTTGCCCGTGAAAACTTCGCCGTCTACTTCCTTCCCTTTCGCTCAAAGGCGAAAGTCTCCGGCTCCTCACGTCCTCATCCTCAGTCGAGAGTCTCCTCGCCCACCCACTCGCTCCATATCTCTCCTTCCCTCATCTTCAACTCCTCATCAGTCTCCTTCGTCCTCTCCTCACAATTCTTCCTCCCTACACAAAGTCAATACTTCGCTCTCTCCTCTCTTGTCTCGGGCATTCCATAATGCATGCTCGCACTCATCCCCCCATTCAGGTCCCTCCGTCTATCTGGCGTCTTCTCCTTCTCGCATCGCTTTCCTCCTTCTCATCTGAATTTTATCATCGGCCTTCCTCTCCGCTTTCCTTCTAGCTCCGATCACATGCGATCTGCTCTCGCCCTTCTTGCTCCCTCTCCATCTCCCTCGGCGATCAACTCAATCTCTCTCAAACGTCTCTCTCCTCCCGTCACTCTCCTCCCCCTCTCGTCTCTCATGCTGTCTCTCCATACAAAAATTAAAAATCTCTGCTCTCTCTCCTGCAATCTGCCTCTGTCTCCATCGGTCTCCCCTCGTCCTCGTGGCGTATTTCTCTGTTGCAATCTCGCCTCTTCGCTCCGTCCTATCGAACCGTTCTTATCCGCAGAGCCTCTTGGCCGGATGGTCCCTATCTCCTTTACCCAACTTCCGCTAGATAGCACCCATTAGCCCAGATAGTGACTCTCTCCGCGGCTATCATCCTCAATTGTCGGTCACACCTTTGCCTCTCGTAAACATATCTTACAGTCTGAACTCACGCTCATCTCAGACATCCCAACTCCCGCATGTCGGGAAAGGGGTCCGTGAGTCATCGCAGTCTTGCGCGACACGATACAGGCAGGCCGCTGGTACCATCTGTGATCCTCTTCTCTCGCTCCGCCCAGGTCAAATGCCTCTTTCCTCGTTCTCCTCTCATTCTCTCTCCTCTCCCCGATGCGTACAGCCGACACATTCCGATATCGAAGGAGCTTAAAGGAGACAAAATATTTGGATGTTTTTTTCTTTTTTAAAGGCAGAGAATGGCCAATAGTCAGAAAAGATAGTAGATGCATGTAAGCAAAAGGAACAAGGCGAGTCAAAGAGTGGCATATTAAGGAAGTTACAAGCACAGAACTTGCACATGGTGTGAACTGTTTTTAGAAGACCCCCGCCCCCGGTATCCACCCGCACTTCCCCACGGGGAGACTCGTGGAGGGGGGGGGGTGGGGCAGGGGGCGGGGGTCGTCCAGCCTCCCCCGTATGGAGGCACGAGGCTCCACCCAAGGCCCCAACTGAAAGAATGTATTGCAGCAATCTGCTTGGCTGCGTCAGATAGTATCTGCTCAGTATGCATCAAGCAAGTAAAGCGCAGGGCTGATTTTGATGAGTGGGGCAGAAAACCCCCAAATCGTCACTGAGGTGCAACAAAAGTAGTATCACTTACAGGACTAAAGAATGTTTGCTGGTTCCTTCTGGCTTTCGACTGAGACGACGGAATAACGACGTTCTGTTCTTTACCACAATCCCGCCCACCACTACCATCACGACTCTAGGCTTTAACGTCTCTGATTTTTTCCTTCTTCTGCTTCATCTTCTTCTTCCTTCTTCTTCTTCTTCTTCTTCTCTTCTTCTCTTTCTTCTTCTTCTTAATCATCTTCAACATGCAAACCAGTCCTCTTTTCTCTGTTTTCTCTGATGGCTCTCTGTCCTGTCTCTCTGTCTCTCTCTCTCTCTATATATATAGGCTATATCTCTGTCTCTCTTGTATAATTAGATATTATCTTTGTCTCTCCTCTCTCATCCTCTCTCTCTCTCTCTCTCTCTCCTCTCTCTCCTCTCTCTCTCTCATCATCTCTCTCGTCTCGTCTCTCTCTCGGCCTCTCTCTCTCTGTGTCTCTCGTGTCGATCTCTCTCTGTGTCTATTATCTCTCTCTGCTCTATTATCTCTCCTCTCTCTCTCTACTCTCTCTCTCCTTCGCTCTCTCTCACTCTCTCTCTCTCTCTCTCTCTATCTCTCTCGCTCTCTGTCTGGCCATCTCTCTCTGTCCCTCTGTCTCTATGTAGGCAGTCTCTGCTCTCGTTCCCTCTCTCTGTCTATCTGTCTGCCCCCCCTCCTTCTTTCTATCTCCCCATCTCGCCCTCCACCCTTCTTTTCTGCACATCCCCCACCCCCACCCCACCCCCACCTCCACTTTCTCCCCCTTTTCTTCTACATCCCTCTCCAGTTAACAGAATTTCTCTCTTTCGAGTTCTTTAGGAAGAAGGGGGGAGGGAAAAAAAAAAACACCAACTCGTTCAAGCCATAAGGTCTATGAATGAAGAAATAGAGACTTTTTACTGCCTTCTGACATTCACCCTGAAGAAGAAAAAAAATATATATATATATATATCAGTGACAAAATCGATGATGGGCTAGGGCAGCTTCCAACTGCAACCTACCCACGCCCCCGCCCACCCCCGCCCTTCCCCTCGGCCCATCCCTTATATACCCACACACACATACAATCATCGCCCCTCCCCCTCCCCTCCCCTCCCCTCCCCTCCCCGTCAAATCTCAATCACCCCCCTCCTTGTCCCTTCACTTACTACTACCCACCCCCCCATTTATGCTTCTCTCCCTTCCTTACCCTCCCGTCCCCCTCTTCATCTCACCCTCTCTCTCTCCTCTCACTCTCTCTCACTACCTCTCTCTCTCACTCTATCCCTCTCTCTTTCTCTCTTCTCCTCTTTCTCTCACTCTCTCTCTCTTCCGTCTCTATCCTCTCATCTCTCTCTCTCTCTCTCTCTCCCTCTCTCTCATACCCCCCTCCTCTCTCTCCCTCTCATCTCCCTCTCTCTCCTTTCCCCCCTCTCTCTCTCCCTGTTCTCTCACTCTCTCTCCACCCCCCCTCTCTCTCCTCTGCAATCCTCTCCCCCCCCCCCCCATCTCTTCTCTCCTCCTCTCTCTCAACAACTAAATAGCATGGAGGTACGGTTTTGGGCCTTCGACTGAAGAGCAGTTAACAGAGATCTTTACAGGGTGGTGCAATGTGCCTGTGTCGCCACTGCTGTAGGCATGAGGAAGGGAGAAAGAAGAAAGAGGAAAAGACAAGACGTTCAATGCTGCACTTGGTCATCTCAAATATGGTAATTGACGGCATTTCGCGTGGCCCATTCGGTTTTTCAGCGAAACTTTAGAATGTGTATCTTTTAGCCATTCAATCTAACAGTAAACTTACTCTAGACCCTAACCCTTAACCCTATCCCCTATCCTAACCCTAAACCAAAACTTAAAACCGTCAAATACGCACAACATAAACTTGACTAAAAGTGTTTCCCCTGTGTTGGAGATGACCAAGTTCAGTCTTTGGAACGCCTAGTGTGAGGAAAAGAAGAAGATTTGGGGAGTGGGTGTGAGGTTGTAAGAAAGGGGTGGAGAAGGAAGAAGCAATTCAGAAAAAAGAAGAAAGAAAACGTGGAAGAAGAGAAGAAGAAGAAGGGAAGGAAGAGGGTAGGAGGAAGAACGAAAATCGTTTAAGAAAAGAAGAAAGTCTTTTTTTGAAGAAGAAGAAGAAAATGAGAGAAACATAAAACCTTATAAACAGTAGGAAAGGAAGAATGTGAAATTCAAGAAGAAGAAGAAGAGAAACAGAAGAAGACGAAGAAGAAGGAAGAAGAAGAAGAAGAAGAAGAAGAAGAGAATACATCCAAGAATGAAAAAGAAGATGGAGGAGGAAAACTCAAAGCAGAATAATGAAGAAGAAAGAAAGAAGGGAAGAAGAAAAGAAAGTCCTTAAAGACTAAGATGATGGTGTGCTGTCCTAGAAGAAGAAAGGGAAGGACGTAGAGGGGGGGGGGGGGGGGCACGGGGGAAAAGATAGTGGAAATGGGAACAATAAGTATACGGTGAAACAGGAGGCAGTACAAGAAGAATGCAAATTAACGAGTCATTTCGAGGGAGGACAAAGGAAATAATGCACGAGAGAGAGAGAGCAGACAGAGAGAGACAGACTGACAAACAGAGAAAAGACAGACAAACAGAGAGAGAGAGAAGACAGACACAGAGAGAGACATACAGACATACAAACGGAGAGAGACGGACAAACAGCAAATCGACAAGAGT
>JAGGCT020003488.1:0-13637 GCA_017654935.2 Phymorhynchus buccinoides
AGTTTAAGCACTCTCTTCTGTATTTGGTTATATCAGTTTTATCACTTTGTGAATGGAGAATTTTTCAGTTAGGATTTGAATTGTACATTAAATAGTTGGTGTGATTTTTAGTTTGGAAAGACGGTATCATTATTGTGTTGACACACTTTGTGGTGTGATCTGGTCTTTGAATTATACTCAAACCATCTGTTCTTTATCTAATATATTTAATTTGTAATTAAATAGTTGGCAGGGGTTTAGTTGGGTATGTGTGTCACTGCATTTAGTTTGTGAGTTTTGTTTTGGCACCATTGTATGTGATCTGACTTTGAGCTATGCCTGTGCCATCTATTCTGTTTTGATATTGATATAATAGTTAAATGTAGGAGTCAGTTTTCTAAATATTTCATAGCCTCATCGTGTTATTTTTGCCTTTCTTAGTTTCTTTGTTTCAACATTATTTTTGAATGGTTATTAGGTGAAGTCTATTATATTATTTTGGACATTAGTTGGGTGTGTGATATTTGTAATGGGACATTGTTTATTTATTGTGTTAAGTCGCCTGTGGTTGGGGTTTTTTTTGCGGGTTCATTGTGTTAAAGAAACATTGAGTTGATTTTACATAAATTGCTTTGTCGCTTTTACGCCTACTGAAATCATTGTGTTTGTGTTGTTGGGGTGTTAGCTCGGAATTGGGCTTACTTTAATTTTCATTGTACAACACCCTTCTGTTCGTGTCAAGCCGCACATGTTACAAGCCTTACTGTCTGAATGTGATTCTTTCGGGAGCCGAGGTGTCGTGTGCCCATGCCCTTAGCACACGTTACACCAGTGGCAAACAAACATTTTTTTCCTTTGGTCCAAATTTACCCCCACCCCGCCCCCTTTCCTTCCTTATCCTCACACAAAAATCGCTGCAAACACCAATCTTGGGTGCCGCGCCTCTGGCTGCGACCGCGTTCCTCCATGTGGGAGCAACTCCGAATTTCACAAATACCTCTGTGACAATAAAGTACCTGAGACTATGCTCCTGCTAAATGTTTTCCACATATTTTTCCTTGCCAGTTCTGTGAAAAGTGATTTTACAGAGGCATTGCGTTGCCAGAAAATTCTCCTAGTTTATTATCGTCAACATCATATTCTTAACTATTTGGTTTCAGAATTCGAGCCAACTTGTGACATCTTACTGTCGAAAATGTTAAAAGTACAAGAACCGATTTTTCAGCATTCATAGTTTTTGCAGTCGATTACAATTTTCTGCAAAACTTGTTTACAAAAGGAGGATTTCCCTATTAATGTGAATTGCATAGCAACACGACTTACATTTTCGAACTCTTCCAAGCTCTGAGTATTTAGATTTTTAAAAATATAGATTTAATTTTTTATCACTTATTCTTCTTCATAACAAAAAAAAGTGATCCATCTTTTTTTAAGTTGTGTAAACAATTATGTTAGCACAATTTGGTCATCCCCTCTATCGGTTTTCATTATTATTTTTTTTTGTGTGTGTGTTTGTTTTGTGTTGGTATTTGGTATATTCTAGTCACCGAGAGATTCGTCTCTGTGACTTCGTGTCCGCTTTCACCTGTATAGTGCGTCATCGCGAGCGCAGCGCTACGCTACGCCTTAGCTGAGCCTATTTAGCAGAGGATCGTTACGGTTTTCCGTTAAAGAAACGCTGTATCATGTAATAATAATAATAATAATAATATATAATAATAAATGATAATAATAATAATAACTATAATACTTGCTTAACTGACCAGTCGCGACACACGCTTGCACCCCTAAGCCCTAACCCTAATCTTAACCTGAAACCCTTAACGCTAAAACGCCGATGTTTCCAAATTCGACCTTTTCGCACGCTTGATGACCCCTAGTATCCACCTGTAAATCTTCATGTTGATATATCCAGCGTTGTCGAGTTATCGCTGCCCCAGCCAAAAACAACAGACAGACAGACAAACACATGTGTTGTTTTGTTGAACACGGACCAACGGAAAAAACATACCAGCTTCGCTTCGCGACTGGTAATAAATAATAATAGTCGTAGTACGTATATAGCGCTTTACCTCAATGAGCCCAAAGCGCTTTACAATCGAATATCATCAACAAGATAGAGCAACAAAAATAGTGTTTAATAATGGCACAAACCAGCACAAAAACGCATATACAAAGCAACTCTCCTCTCTCTCTCTCTCTCATTCTCTCCACTCTCGTCTCTCTCATCTCTCCTCTCTCTCTCCTCCTCTCTCTCTCTCTCTCTCTATCTATCTATCTCTCTCTCTCATCTTGGAAGACTTAGCGTTTGCTAAAATCTTTATCATTTAAAGCTAAAGTTCAAGTTTGCAAGTTTTCTTCTCTCTCCCACACACACACTCACACACACACACACACACACACAACACACAACTCACACGCACACACACACACACATACAGACACACACACACACAATGCACACACACACACACACACACCACACACACACACACCACACAACACACACACACACCACACCCACACACACACACACCACATGACGACAGGATGAAAAAAAGTTTTGTTTTATCTTATTCCTTATCGTCATTAAAGATCATTTGACTTGGCTTGACTTGACACCAGAACACCCACACACACACACACACCCACACACACAACACACACACCCACACACACACACACACCACACACACACCCACCCATTTATCGACACTGACTCATTATTCATCTTTCTTCAGTAATCCCATTACAACTGAGTTTAAAGGTGGATCCCTGACGGATGGTTTTTTTTGCACGAACACGTCAATCACCAGAAAGACAGCCTTTTCAGGATCGGGACATTCACGGTGATTCCTCCTTGGCCGAGATGCCGAGAGAGAAGCCATTTTCGTATTGGTGTGGAGATGGAGGCACGTCATTGTGGTTGAAGCTTGTTTTCTTCTTTGTAGTGCAGTAAATAACATTGGAGCTAGTTCCTTTGTGTGAGCGAAACTCCTTTTGGTAGCACTATAAAAGATAAAACATAGAAATAAAAAGGCTTGTATTGTGAACATTTCGTTCAAACGATTGGGTCTAACTCAGGCGGCCATTAGAACTTCTCTTTAATGTGCCTTCTCTGTTCATCTGACAGAATTTGACTTCCCGCACCTCCGCCAAGGATGAATCGCCGATTGACGTTTTGATTTCTAGTAAACCTGAGCAAGTGGGAGTGTTGAGAGCTCTGCAAGGGTGTTTTCCTGGTGATCTCCACGTGTTTCTTGCACGACAAAAACTCATCCGTCCGGGTGCCCAATTTACGGAAGGATAATAGGCTTGCTATTGACTTGTTGTATGGTTCGCACTGCGTTTATGTTGTCTATTCTACCCAAAAGATTCCGCTGAAAAACATACCCCGACCCTGTCAGACCAAAGCATATGTGGGCTGTCTTTAGTGTCCACGATACACGGCATGACGACGACTACAGTAATGACAACGGGTGCAGCGCCCAACTATTATTAAAGGGGCAACCCTGACGGATGAGTTTTGCAAGAATCACCAGGAAAACACCCTTTACAGAGATCGCAACACTCTTTTGCTCTGTTTCCAGAATCAAACGTCAACATCGCGATTCCTCCTTGGCGGAGGTGCTGTCAGTCACTAATTCTTTTCATTGAAAGAAAGCCACGTGCTTCGTCTTTTCTAAGGGCGCCTAGTTTGAGACCAATCATTTCAACGAAACTGTTCGACGATACAAGCCTTTTTTTTAGATATTGTTTTAATTTTTACAGTTTACCAAGGAGTTTCGTCACAACAAAGAGAAATAGCTATAAAAAAACCATTTTTCCTCGCACTACAAACAAACAAAAACCTTCAACCACATCAGTGACCTCCACCCACCCCATCCAAAATGGCCTTTGTTCCTTCCTTCAGCATCTCCGCCAGGACGAAATCGCCGTTTTTTTGACGGTTTGATTTAGAGGGACCAGATCAAGTGAGTGTTCTGATCCTTAAAAGGCTGTCTTTCTTGTATCGCGACGTGTTTCCTTGCAAAAACTCATCCGTCCAGGTCCACCTTCAAACGCAAATTATGTTGATATACAAACCAGAGAGAGCGAGAGGAGAATAAGAGAGAGAGAAGAGAGAGAGAGGGATAGTGAGCGAGAGAGAGAGAGTAGAGAGAGAGGAGAGAGCGAGAGGAGAGAAGAGGGGGGGAGGAGGGGCGGGGGGGGGAGGGGGAGGGGGAAGCACTGACACTGGGGGGGGGGGGAAGGAGAGAGAGAGAGAGAGAGAGAGAGGAGAGAGAGAGAGAGAGAGAGAGAGAGAGAGGATTTTTGTTTTCAATCATGTTTCGTTATAGTACTTGTTTCAAAAGATTCTGTACCAATGGTAGCTGTCTCTCAACTAGCATTTCATCGTATGCACATTTCTTTTAACACGGGGATCTAATAGGTCATGTCTTTGTTTTAAATCACACACAGTGTGGAAACTGGGTAAACATCCCTGTATTTCCGGAACATCCCGCCTGAGTAACGTCTTAGACGCTTAATAAGAACTCTTCAAGAAAAAAAGAAAATATATCTTTTTAACAGAACATAATCTCTCTTTTTATTTTTCCTCTTATTTGAAATGAGGGTCGAAATAGAGAAAATGTGTTGATATGTGTATGTGATGTTAGAATTAAGAATCAATGTATATATTGTATATATTGTACATAATGTGTTACTCTCCCACTCCCCACCCTCTTACTTCCATGTTTTTTGTAACTTGTTTGTTTCTTTGTTTCTGTTCCCCTCTTTCCCCCTTTCTTTATTGCTTACCACTTTCGAATCTTTAGTTCCTTCGTTTTTTGTTTTTTTTACGGATGGTTTGATGACAAAAAGTATATTATTTGCTTATTCCATATGTTCTTCTTTAAATAAAATTTTGACTTGACTTGACTAATAAAATCTCAAGACATTCTGTTCTGATTTATTCCTTTTATTCAAGCTGTGCATGAACAAACAAACAAACAAACAAACAATACCAACAAAGGCTCATGCACAATCTTGGGGGTTAGAATTGATAAACGAAAGATAGCGGGATGATTATTGATGAGATCAACGTTCTTAGGTCGCAGGTAGGTCTTAAGGACAAAGTACGACGGTAGTGTTTGGTTCAACAATTTTATAGTTCTACTACAAAATAGCCATGCGTTCTCACCCCAACGCATTCAGATCAAGTAAACCCACTCATACTTTTAAGCATTATCTTTTCTTGTTTCCCCTATTCACCTTCTCTTCCACCCCATCCCCCACCCCCCTCTCCTTTTTTTCTGTGTTCCTGTCGTCCTTTGGCTTCTAAACGAAAAGCAGAGACGCAAAGTATCGAACTAAAGTACCAGTGATATTACATTGTCACATTTAGGCGTCTAAGGACGTGTCATATCGTGACGGAAGAAGAAGAAGACGAGGAGGAGTAAAGAAGGAGGAGGAATGACAAGAGGAGGAGAGGAATAATAATAATAAGTAATAATAGTAATAATATACATAATAATTATAATAATATAATAATTAATACAAATATAATAATACTAAGTAAGAAAAGAAGAAGAAGAAGAAGAAGAAGAAGAAGAAGAGAAGAAGAAGAAGAAGAAGAAGAATTATATGAAGAAGAAGAAGAAGAAGAGAAGAAGAAGAGAAGAAGAAGAAGATGAAGAAGAAGAAGAGAAGAAGAAGAAGAAGAGAAGAAGAAGAACGATGGCAAATCAATGACCGAGAGAAGAAGTAGAAGAAGATGAAGAAGATGAAGAAGAGGAAGAAGAAGAAGAATACGAAGAAGACGAAGAAGGAGAAGAAGAAGAAGAAGAAGTTGAAGTAGAAGAAGAAGAAGAAGAATATGAGACTGGGGCTATGGGGGCAAAGAAAGCTTAAAGAGTTGATAGAAATTATATATATAAGGGTTACAAGTTATATAGCTAGATATCATAGAGATATATATAGAGATATATTAACATATATGATATAGATAGATATATACAGAGAGAGGGGATATAGTGAGAGATATATATATACAAAGTGTGTAGGTATCTAATATAACTTTATATATAGATATTATATATATCATCTACTATATATATATAAGTGTACAGTTAATATATAATATATATATATATATAAGTGTGATGTGTGTGTTGGTGTGTGTGTGTGTGTGTGTTGTGTGTGTGGTTGTGTGTGTGTACACAGCGCGCGTAAGTGCCGCGAGCTTTAATATTGCGTATTGGGTTTGAGTGTGCAGACAACAAGACGCAACCGGCGTGTGTGTGTACGTGTAATCGCTGGTGATCAGCGTCGACGCGGTTGCGATGTGTTTGCCCTGTATATTTACGTGTGTACGTGTGTGTTTGTGTGTGTGTATGTGTGTGGTGTGTTTGTGGTTTGTGTGTGTGTGTGTGTGTGTGCGTGTGCGCGTGCTGTTGCGTGTGTGTGTGTGTGTGTGCGTATGCGCGCGCGCGCGCGTGTGTATGCCTGTGCGTGTGCGTATGCTTGTGTTTCTCCCTCTCCCCATCATTTTTGTCTGTCTGTATACATACACCCAGTGTCTTAGAAGTAAAGACTATCGAGCCCTGTATATATTTATAATATATACTAGGTGGTAAGCATGTGTGTGTGCGTGCGTGTGTGTAAGTTAAACAGCGCGCATATATATATATTATATCATATACGTGGGTATAGTATAGATATATATACTACGAAAGTGTGTGTGTGTGTGCATATCGTGGGTGTGCGAGCATATATATCATATAATTTTTGGTTTTTTTTTTTGTTTTGTTTTTTTGTATTTGATATATAAAATCGGAAGTATTATGTTACGCAACCGCGCACGGGTATGAGTAGAAATAATGTATAATAATATATGTGTATAAGTCTTAAGTTGTCTGTGTGTGCTCGTGCGCTCGCACGCGTGTGTGTTGTGTGTGTGTGTGTCAGTGTTCAGAGCTCTCTCTCTCTCTCTCATGCCGTGTCTGTCCCTTTCTCTCCGCGTTTCTCGGTGTGTATGGTGTCAGTGTTCAGGTGTGTGTGTGTGTGTCTGTGTGTCATGTGTGTGTGTGTGTGTGTGTGGTGTGTGTGTGTGTGTGTGTGTGTCTGTGTGTGTGTGTGTGTTCTCCTCTCCTCTCTGTGTCCTCTTGGTGTGTCTGTGTGTGTGTGTGTGTGTAGTGTGGTGTGGGGTTGTGTGTGTGTGTGTGTGTGTGTGTGCATGCGTGCGCGCGTGCGCGCGCTTGTGGCGCGAGCGAGCATGAACTAACCAGAAGAACGGATGTAGGGAAACAGAATAAAAATGGCCGCACGCGTATGGTCTGGGGAAAAGTAACATAGAGAACATACTATCTTGGAAAAAAATAAATCTGCACACGCAAACTTGTTTTCCTCTCTGCACGGATATACAGTCTATCCTCATCCGGATTATTGCACATGTTTCTGTTTCACAATTCACACATACCTCTCCCACGTGCGAGTGACGTAAACGCGCGTGTTTAGACATGTCGATCAAAAGACGTCAACTATTGGAAGTCGAGTATTTGTGTAGGCAAACTCTCGTGGACTCTTCTCCTCTCTCTCTCTGTCTCTGTCCCTCAGTCTTCCTCTCTGTCTCTGGGTCTGTCCTCTCTTTCTGTCTTTCTCTCTCCTCATCCTCTCACTCTCTCTTCCTCTGTCTCATGTCTGTCTCTTTCTCTCTCTCTCTTTTTTTTCCTCCTTCCTGTCTCTCTCTCTCTATCTCTTTATATGGCTCCTCTCTCAAAGCTTAGAGGAGACAGGAGACCTGGTACTAGTAGTCTTAACAGTGCACAAGCTGTATGCTTAGTAGATGATTGTGATCCCTTACAAAGTGTATAAACTAATCAGGGATGTCCCATCGTTGAGGGATATTTCCTGATCAAAGTCAGCTCTGAGCACTACACAGGTTTATCCTGAAAGGCCATCAGTACACAGCTTTCATATTAGGGACTTCGCTGAAGCCCATGCTTAGGAATATACCTCTTCGTCTATGTATCTGTATCTGTCTCTCGTTGTCTTATTAAAGACACACTAGATCACGTGTCAAAATTACGGGTTTCACGTGTTTTCCCTCTTATAGCTGGAACTAAATCTTGTTTTGACCAGGTCTGACGCCCATACAAATGCCCCGAAATTCAAACCGAAACAACATTTTAAAGAGCAGTCTCAATTTGAAGTTGGGGACATTTGTATGTGGGTCACAGCTACCCAGAAAACCCCCACCAAGGGACTTAATCGTGGTGGGTTAGTGTGTCTTTAAGGTCTCTGTCTCTTTCAAAGATAGGTTCAAAACCTTGGAGTGTATGATAACAGTAAATCACGAATGATGTCTATGGTTAATGGTTGCTGTCCAAAAGACAGTTTGCAAATTATCTTTTAATATCTATGGTGTTCATTGACTTCGAAGGAGCTTTTGACTTGTTCTTGATACAATATTAAAGGAAAACATTTCTGGCTAACGTTAATAAGCAGTGGTATCAGCAATAAGCTGCAGTCTTTCTACAGAACAGGAATTATTATGTTAAGGACAGATTGGGGTGCTGGTACCCAAACGCATTTTGCATATAATCGTTTAATATATCCTTAATGGTTGTCATTGAATTCGAAAGACCTTTGGATATCATCTTGATAAAAAGAAAAAAAGCATTTCTGGCCAATGTTAATAAGCAATGGTATCAGCAAAAGCAAAGTTTTCTACAAACAAACAAAAATAATTTAGAAGTTACGGACAGATTAACGTGCGGGTAACAAATTTATCGATTTTGCAAAATTACGTCACGTACTATATTCATGAACGAACTTTCTTGGGAAATAGATGTCACTGGCAGGATTTTTTTTTTTAACCGTTTCGTAACCATTATTATAGACTGTTCTGTCTAAAACAAATATATGTTTCATTATTATGTGATTAAGAGGGAAAGATTCATGGGCTACAAACATTCGTGCTTTTGCTTGTGCACCAAATGGATTAGGACATGCTTAACAAAATGTTGGTGTTGCGATAAATTAGTGATTTGTCCCGTGCATTCAAACAAAGACTGAAGAACCATAGTTTGCGCGTGTCTGGAATGGGAAAGACTAATTTACAAAGGCAGCGCATGTGCAATGCAAAGAGCATGCTCACAACTGCAATCTGTATATATTCCTAGTTTAAAGCAGAAGTACATTCGGACATTCTATCGCATATGTGTGCCAGTCAGTCGTTTCCAACCATGACTGCCAGATAGCAGAGGGGGCAGATGCTATTCCGGCTGGCTAGGCTTGAATTTGTTTATAGTAGAGATGCCCCGTCCCCAGGGTACATCCCCACTCTCTCGGCCAAAGTGATTTGAGGACAGCTGGCTTTGGGGAAGGTCCCCAAAGGCCAACCCATCTTTTTGGCTGCAGCACCAGAGCCGGTGCAAAGGCCCCCTCGTTTGAGAGTCATGGTCTTCCACAAGAGACTAAACCATGCTTTCCATTACTGCAGAAAATCGTCTTTAGCACAGCTCTCATGTTACTGTTGGCCCCCTACTACGGGCTATCGTCAATATCGCATTATATAACGTTACCTCAAAACCTAGTCCCACAAGGTCTCTGCTCTAAAATGGAAATGCTTAACCCTTTCTCCGCCAAAGTCGCATTTTAGCACCACAGTGATTTGACACCTATGTCACTAAAAGGCATACAATTGGGGTCTATTATCCAAAGGCCGCATTGTCTTAGTTTTTGGAAGCAAGGATAGACCTTATTTTATGTATGTCACAAACGAATCCCCAATACTGCAGATGGATTTTGTTCTCTAGTTCTACCCAGGTACATTTAATGGAAACCTTTGGCTTGAATATGGCTGGCGGTGAAAGGGTTAAAAGTACCCCACAAATAAATGTGAAAAATAAAATTACAAGCCAATTCCATTTTTGCTGAAATTACCAATGGTAGTCATTTGTGTCAGAAATACCAATAAAGCACGCCATATTTTACGACAATTGCTGCCATAATCAGTCTGGTTTTTTTGTTTTTGCTTAAAGACACACTGACGCACCACGATTAAGTCCCTTGCTTTTTTTCTGGGTAGCTGTGACCCACATGCAAATGTCCTCAACTTCAAATTGAGGATGCTCCTTAAAATGATGTTTCGCTTTGAATGTGGGGGCATTTTGTATGGGAGACAAAACTGGTCCAAACAAGATTTCTTACCAGCTATAAGAGGGAAAACACGTGAATCCCGTGATTTTGACACGTGATCTGGTATGTCTTTAAGGAGGGGAAAAAGACAATAGAGGTTGTAACTGAGTTCTCACCAACAGACAGTTTGGACACTAACTTTGCAAATTATACACAAATACCATATCACTGACAAATTAGCGCGAACACTGTAACTAACAAACTACTTGTGTAATACGTCATAATTATTGGTGTCTCTCTGTGGTGTCATTTCCACTGAGAAACACCGTTACATTTCGCTTTTCGTTCGTCTGCTATTCGCTCCATTCTATCCACACACAAACAAGCGCGGATTCGCAATCTTTTGTGGCGTGCGACAATTTTGGACCGACCGACCCACCGACAGACCGACAGACCGACAAAGTGAGTTATAGGTTTGTGGCTTGTGCCACAAACAAAAAACGGTTGGCTTTATAATCGGAGTGGTAGACCTTTGCGATTGGTGTGTGTTGTGTGTGTGTGTGTGGTGTGTGTGTGTGTGTGCGTGCGCGCGTGTGTGTGTAATGTGTGTGTGTGTGCGTGCGTGTGTGTGTGGATAACTTTGTGCGTATGTGCGTGGCTCGTGCAGTGCGTGCGTTGCGTGTGTGTGTGCGTGTCGTGCGTGTGTGTGCGGTGTGTGTGTGTTTTGTGTGTTGTGTGCGTGTTTGCGTGCGTGCGTGTGTGTTCTGTCTGTACTCTGTCTGTCTTCTGAAACATACGAAATCTGAACGTGTATGCCTGAGGGAGAGAGCGGAAAAACGATACATTAAAGGTGTAACCCTGACGGATGAGTTTTTGCAAGAAACACGTCGAGATCACCAGAAAGACAGAATTTCAAGGCGGTAGACTCAATTTACTCTGGTTAAAGACAGCAAAACGTCAGGATCGGAACACTCGATTTGCGCTGTTTTCCTATAAATGATGTTGCCGTTAAAACGGTGATTCCTCTTTGGCGGAGTTGCCGGAGAGAGAAGCCATTTTTGGACGGGGTGGGTGGAGGCCACTCGAGTGGTTGAAGCTTTTTCTTCTTTGTAGTCAGTGTAAAAAAAAAAAAGGAGCTATTTCCTTTGTTGTGAGCAAAACTCCTTTTGGTAAACTGTAAATAAAGAGGCTTGTTATGTTGTGGAAATTTCGTGATTAAGTCTATAAGTGACTCAGGAGGCCATTAGAAAAGAGAAGGCACAAGGAACATGGTGTTGGCGACTTCCAGCACCTCCGCCAAGGAGGAATCGCCGATTTGACGGTTTAATATCTAGGTAACCAGAGCAAAGTGAGTGTTGCGATATCTCTGTAAAGGGGGTTTTTCTGGTGATCTCGACGTGTTTCTTGCAAACCTCATCCTTTAGGGTGCCCCTTTAAGAACAGAAATGGAATGAGCGAGAGGGAGGGAGAAAGAGGGAAAGATATGATGCCACGGTGTAAGAGTTTGGGGTTAATTTGTACCTATTTTAGAACCCCCTCCAATACACTCACCCCACCCCCACCCCTCAACCATGAAAACACCATTCTTGTGTGCCGTCTCTTTTTTTGTAATGGCGACCAAATTGTTTTGCACGATATTTTCGCTCGCAATACAAACCTTTTTATTATCCTTTTTTAAAATTGTTATGCGAGTTTTATCTAAAGGAGTTTTCGGGGGGGGGGGGCTCACAACAAAGGAAATAGCTCCTTTTGTTTTTTTTACTGCACTACAAAAAAGAAAAAGCTTCAACCACAATGGGATTGGCCTCCAACCACCCCGTCCAAAATGGCTTCTCTCTCCGGCATCTCCGCCAAGGAGGAATCGCCGTTTTGACGGTTTTGTTTTTCTAAGAAACCAGAGCAAAACGAGTGTTTCGATCCTTGAAAAGGCTGTCTTTCTGGTGATCTCGACGTGTTTCTTGCAAAAAACCGGATCCGTCAGGGTCCACCTTTAAGGGGTAAGTGGGGGTAGGAAGTGCTAGCTGTCATGGCCGCCACAGTCTAACCAAATCCCACTTTCCTTCATAACTAAGCAATGACTGACATTTAACACAGCAGTAATTGACCACGAACGGTTTCCGTTATATCTGATATTTGTCAATTTCTGTTATTAGTGGACTTTTCCCATTCCTTTCCTTTTTTTCTAAATTGCCACGCACAAGGCAGGTGACATCTGCTTCAGGAAGTGACACGTGGTCACATGATCACATGTTGCTCATGCGCACTGGCCCGCTGTTTTGGTGTCGCTTGCAGAGATTGGCTTTGAACGGATTCTAATTTATGTGAGTTGATTGGCTGCTTGGTAGGCGTGTGATTGTATAAAAGTGCGGTGAAGGCAATGTTTCGGCGAATATTTCTCTGCTACACCTCCTCGCTTACCAAGGACAGAAAGGGTGCCAGCAAGTCTTTGTTTCTTACGGTTCGTTCAGCTGCTGCATTGTTTTGAAAGTGAGTATTTAGTATGTTGTATGTGCAGTGTAATGCGATGTGTTCTAATATGGTGTGTGTGTTGTTTTGTTTTTGTGTGTAGGGTTGTTTTTTTTTTATGTTGGTGTTCGTGTGTGGCTTGTGTGGTGTGTGTGTGTGTGTGGCTGCTAATTGGGATGTTGATAAAAGGGGTGCGTGTAAACATTTCGATTCAACTTATCGTGGCTTCTTGATTTTATTTTAAAGAATTTCATTAGTTGCAGACATTGTATGGTAGATTATGCTTTTTTATTACTTGAGCTACTTGATTGTTTTTATGCTTCTTCGAATAATTTCGTTTCCTACTATTGCAGTGCAAGGCTACAAATATAATTTTGGTCAAATGTCTTGATGTATGTTCCGTTTGCCGTGTGATTGCATGTTTGTTGTGATTTCGTGCGTGCGTGCGTGCATACGATGGTTTGTGTTGGTGGGGGGTTTGCTTGCATGCCCGGGCACCAGCAAGCGTTGGGTAGATACAACCATTCCTTTCCAGAACTCAGAATTGTCGAGGATTTGCCGCTTTAAGGATTAAGGAGCTTTGACAAGGATGGCTTCTACTTTTAGAGGTTTTTGTCCTGTTTACTTGCGTGTAATACTTTTCTGTTAAACAACATTTTAAAGTGATTCCTGCCCTTTTGGTCATATTGGGACCTGGAGTGCAGAGTGTCCCTCTACCGTCTGGGCCTGGTGCCCCTTGTACTGCGGTTTTCAGAGGATTGTTTGTACTCTCTCGAGTGTCTCTCACTTCTCGCATCATGTGATTGGAAAAAAAGGTAAAAGGTTTGGCGTCTTTCTTCCTCTTGCTCCCTGCATTTCTATCCTCGTACTTAACTTTTTTCCTCTTTTCTAGCCATATTTTCTATCTCTCGTATGTTATTGCAGTTTATTTAGATTCGGGTCTACTCCCCTGTTCGAGGTCTAGAGGAGATTTATCTTAATTCTTTGTGTGCTCTTTTATTGTCTTTTCCCGGAGTAGAGCTAGTAAACTCGCAGTATCTCTCCTTATTATGGTCGGGCCTCCTTATCCC
>JAGGCT020000348.1:0-20991 GCA_017654935.2 Phymorhynchus buccinoides
TGCCAAATTTTCGTCAAAGATTCTCCTATATAGACCTTTTTCGCAGTTCTTACATGGAATTTTGTACACCACTTCAGCTTTATCTTCAGTATTTTGTTTGTGCTTTGGGTGTACCAAGATGTTTCGTAGGGTCTGGTGGGGACGCATGACTGTTGTTATCCGATGTTTTTTTCAAGACACGACTGATGCCTTCTGACAGTCCCTTCACGTATGGAATGACCACAAAGCCTTTTGATCTCTGTTCTTTTTCTGTAGTCTTTGTCTTTTTTCGTTTCTTTTTCTCTTTCTTCCTTTTAAGAATTTCAGTTTTTACTTTCTTGATGGTCCATGGTGGATATCCACATTTCGACAGTGCTCCCTGAATGTGACTTTCTTCTTGTTTTCTGTCTTCCTCTTCTGTTACTACACAATCTTCGTAAGATTGGCGGAAACACCCGAATCATCTCAGCTGAGAGTGAGTTTGTCATCACTCTGGAGAAGTCCACAGGAGTGGATGAAACCGTCAGTAGAAGGGACATTTTGTTTTGTGGAAAGAAGAAATGATTAAAATGTATTATATCAACCAATACGATGAACAATTTCAAGGATATTTGCGAAAAACAGTGGACTGTGACGCATAGAACCAATTACGGTTGATGGGAATGTGTCTATTTAAATGTTAAACTACTAGTTTTTCTTTCTGATCTTTTGGTTACACTAAGCCTGTGTTACACTAAGCCTGTGATAACATTTGAAGGCGTATTATGCATTCCCCTTTTTCTTACAGTCTATTCGTGTTTTTAAAACATTTATTAATTTGTTCTCTTGTTCTTGTTGTCGTTTCTGTCCTGCCAAGTTCCACATGTGCAAAAGTGGACCGAGAGCTGCGTTAAACGGTAAGACAAAGATCACCATGCCGCCATAGATCATCCGTGAAGTTTCACCCCCACAAGTCACAGCCATTCTGATCACACTGAACACAAGCCAACATCCAGCGTTTGTGATGGCCATTTTGCCCATTACATGCACCGAGAAACACACCCACCTTCGCGAGCAGTCCAGCACAATTCTGTATTTTGGTATTCGGAAGTGGATGACAGTTTCACTGATCAAAACCAAAAAGCTGAAAACACTGTTGATGGCTGCAATAACGGCAATCCACTTGAAGCTTGGGTCAGCATTGTAGTCATTGAACAAAGCCAGGCGACATAAACCAGACTGACCGCTGAGGCCCCAATGTGACAGTCCGGGAATGAAAGGTATCGATGACAGCAAGCTCCCAACAACCCAGATGGCTGCACAAGCTACAGCGGTTGTTCTGTGATTGAATCTCCACGACTGTGCAGAGAAACACAGAGTGACGGCGTGATCCAAGTTGATGAGGCAGAGCATCAGGAGGGACACTTCACAGGACAACAGGAAGAGAAAGCCACTGATCTGACATGCCACACTGCTGGTCCACGTCCTTTCCACTTGGAGATAACGCCCCTGAAATATTGCATCAGCCATTGAAATGATACTGACGTGACTTCCCATGCAGAGGTTAGCACACTGTAATTGGATGAAAGCCAGGAGAAAATGTCTTCTCACTTCCTTGATGTTTGTTAATGTTAACATAGAGCAACACATGCTTGAGAGAATAGACACGATGCTCATGAGCCAGCAAAATGTCTTGTACAAGTCTGTGGGCAGTAAGGACTCACACGACGGGAGCTTAGCATACGGTCCATGGCACTTAATTGCAGTCCATCGTTTGGGAAGTAAACTATCGCAGCATAACCGGTAGTTTGAGGACCAAATCTGTATTAAGTCTTTTGATCCTGATAGAATGTCTAACGGAAAATATTTCATTGTATTGCCTCTTATGTCTAGCTCCATCAACCTTGGCATGCTTTTAAATCCTTTTCTTCCAATGGTTTTAATAGAAGAAAACGAAATATTTACAAACTTCAGAAGTGGAAAATACACAGATAAATCGTAAAGAATATTCACATTTGTGCTTGATATATCTAGTTGCTGCAACTGAAAATGTATATGCTTTGCCAGTTTGTTCGTGTTGTGAATTAAAGGATTATTGGCAAGCTGTATAGTTTTTAAGTTAGGAAACTCGAGGAAAACTGTTAGATCAAGATTTGTTAGATGATTATAAGCAAGACCAATGACATTTAAATTGATCCATTTGGTCAGTGTAATGTTTCTAAGAGAACAATAGGCTAGATTTATATATATAAGATACCCATTGAGGGTGAAGTCTGTTGGTAGCATTCCAGACCCTGCAGCATCCACGTAACGAAGTTGAGGGAAGAGATGAGCAGCGAAACGACTCTCACACCAGAAGGAGTGACCTTGGCAGACGCACCATTCAGGACAGGCCATGTCGCACATCAGCTCATCATCACGCTGTGAACACTGACCCCAACCATCACACAGATGATCTCCATGCACGCAAACACTGGAACCTCGACACTTGTACAAACCTTGGCACGTCATTGCCTCACAGTCCCGTTCGTCTTCTCCCTCAATGCAGTCTGAAAGGCCGTTGCACCGAGTGTAGATGGGGAGGCAGTTGATCATATCTGAAGCACAACGATAATGACTGTCAGGACACGACTCGTCCAGTTTCATCAGCCGGTGAACAAAATAACCAGTGCCATCATGGCCAATATGAAATTGTTGTTGTTTGAATATACAACTTCTGTACGGTAAGGACACTTTTTCCTCCAAGTCACAAGAAGTTTCATCAGAGTTGTCCAGACAGTCGGAGTAGTCATTACACAGTTGGCTGTTCAAAACACACTGGCCGTTGGAGCAGAGAAAGCCAGTACAGGGAGGATGAGCACAGAATGACTCATCGCTGGTATCTGGACAGTCCTGCCTGAAGTCACACACTAGTGTGTACTGCACGTGGGAAATGTCATCCATACACTGGAACCTGTCGTCTTTGGATAAAGGCATCCCACCATACAATTCCTGTTGATTGCTTCCATTATGGGAAATGCCATTCTGGAATAATTGGAGTTTTGTGTGACTACCATGCAGAGCACAGGACAAAAACGTAGGCACAGCATGACCTTCATGGCAAACCAATAATGATTGCTGTGTTTTTAGAAACACAGATCTGACTGAAGACAAAAGACTCAAAACAATCTGCCGAGGAAACAAATGGCTTGTTTCTATCTTTATTTCGCAAAGTAAGGCCCTCCTTGAGTATAAATATCCTAATAGCATTGATGCGATACCGGGGTGTTCGACTGTGCGCATTGGATGGTATCGGTACATCATTGTGAAATGGGCTGCTTTGTAAATCACGGTGCCATCAGACCACATTTGAAACTTGCTGTACTGAAAAGGCAAATTGTACCACCCTGTGCTGTAACCAACATGTAGGGAGAATCTAGCATATCTTTTAAAACGAGGAAGAAGATCATTCTGCTCCCTCCTCGTCTTTATTATTCCCAGCTCCCCGCCTTTATTCTTGCAATAATAAGATCGCAAAATTCGAATATTCAGAGCTACAAATTTCACAATTGTGAAGCATTTACGTCGTGAAGCCACCATACCTGCACAAACAGGGCTACTGTAGGGACAGCGCCCTGTTTCATCCTCTCCATCTTCACACTCTGTTTTCAGGTTACAGAGCAAATGATGCTGAAACATGGAGAAGTGAGCGACAGAGCAGTTGAATACACCAGGGGAGAGCATTTGAGGTTTGTATCTTTCATGATGATTTGAAAAATACAGTTTAAAGTTATGCTTGTATGCTAGGGGTTCATGCATAATCCTGATGTATGATCGATGGAATAAAACTGGATCACAGATTTCTTTCAATTCATGTTCCTCATTTGTGGCCGTTTTGTTATAAATTAGATTAAAAAATAAACACCCCCGAAAGTCGTCTTTCTGCTGAATACTAATCATAATAACGTAGGATGGTGATGCTGTTAATTCTGTGCTTAATGGTGTGTTTCTATGATCACAACGAGGCACTGTAATGTACCCCGAATAATTCAATGACTGCACTTCAAACAGATTCCTCTCTTGTGATATTCTAATATCAAATACATAAAGGGGGTTGTTATAATTTTCTATATCCATGTAATTAGCATATGACTGAATGTAATGTTCATCAAAACCGTGACTGTCGCATTTAATAAGTAATCTGCACCAGCGATACCACTCGCCCCTATGAAAATGACCATGGTTACTGCAAAACCAGTAAGTGCTCCACTGTCTGTCAACACACCAGTATTCCAGTCGTGTGACACGAGCTCGCACAAACAATCCCTGAGGTACAACAATACGCATTTTACAGAAAGTGTGGAGATCACTGCAAACTCCATACACAGCTCCTTGGCCATTTGGGAACGTTAGGTTAGGCTTTCCACAGTCTGACACATTGACCCTGTGAATGATGCTGGTGCTGTTGTGTCTGTGGAGCATCTCCCCTCCTGGACAAATGGCGCCGATGTTCAGGGTTGTGGAAGGACCATCTGTGACTGCCCCAAACGTCTGATCTGCAAGTAACACTTAGTTAAAAATAAAAAAGATTCCAAGCTATATGGAAGTGCTCCAAGAACTTGCATGGATTATAGGATTATTGTTATATGGCTTGCCATCTGCATAAACATTAATCACCATTGTCAGGACAACAGGCACTGATTCAGCCAATGTTTATTTTGAGGGGTTCAGTGCATTGCATAAAATGTTGTGTCCCAAGACTTATAACTCACTTTAAGTATTTGAACACAGCAAAAGAAGCGCAAGTGAAATACACATTTCTCCAAATACCTAATTCATTTAAAGAAATGTTAAGCAAATCAAGCAATGATGATGATTATTATTATTTTTGCTGTCCCATCTTCTAGGCCGTTCAGTGGCGTTGCTCCCATACTGCTCATTCCGAATCCCAACTCGCAGCTACATCCTGGGTTGTCAGGTCGTGGAATGCAAAACCAGCAGTCCAAGGGGAGTGAATCTATGTTGGGCTGTAAGGTGGCAACCAACTGAGGAGATACTTCACTACTGCTGAGTCACTTCGGTGGAGTTCAATGGAGCTAACATACACAGGACGCCACCTACAAAATCCCCTATTGACGACAACATTGTCTTAATTGTGGAGCCAGCAAGTGTGAGGTCCTCCTTCGAGGGCGCCACCACGACCATTCACCAAGCTCCCTAGAACATACTGATCCCATGACTTTGACCCGCACGAACGCACCAAGGATATAGACTGCGTGACAGGGCCTAGGGCTGTACCCTGTGCTTTCTTTAATAATGATATACCTGCAGTAAACAGTCCCGAGAACTACAAACACCTGCAGTGGTGGTCAAGAAATTAGAGCGACACTCTCAGAATCACATCCATTAAGCAGATGAAACTCGACTGCGTGGTTTTAGTCTTTCCATTGAGCCCGTAGCCACTCACCCTGGGAGGGAGTCGGCCCACGACTGAAAACAACCCTCGCCTCTGATGGGATTTCAATGCCGGACCTCCCTGCCACTAGTCAGCAGCATTACCATGGCAGCTCAGAAATCAAGTAATTATGTTCAATGAATATATGAGTTTTGAAAAGCGAAGAGTGCATTGGGTGTTTTGAACTGACTGAGTCTTTGGTCACCTGATCAGGCGCAATTACAAAATCAATGTGGCAATGGCATGAAAGAAAACGAAAACTGGTAAGATGATAAGACACCCATCACTTCCTTAGAATTCAAGTCTAAAATGTGTTAATATTACTACTGCTACAACAACTACTACTACTACTACTACTACTACTACTACTACTACTACTACTACTACTACTACTACTACTACTACTACTACTACTACTACTACTACTACTACTACTACTACTACACAGCATTTGCATAGCACCTTTTTGAAAAGCTAAACTCATAAAACTCAGAACACAGTATTATTCATGAACATGCACTCATGCGAGCAGACATGTAGGTGTGACTTAAAAAATATATACCAACTATCACCTGCTAAGAATGTTGGGATGAAAATGTATCCATTTCAAAAACTTTTCTTCACTTGCTTTTTTCCGTTTCTCCACCAGAGTGTTGAGTGTGTACATGAAAGGGTTGACAGCCGAGTTTAAAGGCAGAACGAAGACTGCAAGAGCCACGTTCACTTCTCCAGGTACAGGGGTTCCTGTGGAGGCCAACATCCCACACAGCCCAATGGGAAACCAGCACAGGAAATCAGTTAAGGCAACAGTGATTAACCGCCCGGCTATAGCCAAGTCTTTAGATTGTTTTGTGGTGTCAGTTTTCAGTGCATTCCTTTGAATGGTCATGTAGATGAATCCTTGACCAGCTGATATAAACAAAAACAGAACAAAGTTAAGGACAATCATAATGCTGAATGAATATAATTTTCCTTCAAAATATCTTCGTGTTACTGGCAGTGGGATACAAATTCCGGTCTGACTGTAAAACTGCCAGTGATGCGTTACGGGAAGTAAAGGCAACAAAGTTAGAAACCAGCCCACAAACCAGCTGAGGCCACAGGCCACAGTTGCTGACATTCTGTCAAACCTCAGCGTGCTGAAGGGAAAGTGAAGCACGACAAATCGATCAAGTGTGATGAGCCAAATGATCAGAGCTGATACTTCGTTGGACAACAGACACAGAAGACCCGCCATCTTACAGGTCACACTGCCTTTCCAGGTATCATCATAATGCAGGTATCTGCCACGAAACCGCTCATCAGCCCCTCCAATGACAGCGATGTAGACACCCATCAGAAAGTCAGCCATGGCCAGGTTGGTGACAAACACACTGAAACCAGTCAAGGACTTAACGTTTCGTGCGAACACACGAGCACAGAAGCAGAAGGTGTTACCAGTCAGAGAAAGACAAGAGACCAGCCACAGAAACGTCCTGTACGTCCATGACTGCAGTAGATCTTCACACGACGATACTTCATCTTTTACAGCTTCACAGGACAGGTCATCCGACTGGTCAAGGAGAATCGTGCTGCAGCAAAGTTTGTAGTTGTCTGCGGTTATTTTGCGTAGAAGGGAAAGGTCTTTAAACACGTCAATAGGAAACGTTTTCACAGGACTACCATCCATGTACAATTCGCTAAGTTTGGATATTGTGCGGAAACCGTAACGGCTGATTGTATGAATAGTCGTGAATGATAAGTTTAATACCTGCAAGTTAGCAAAGTGTGCTAAAACTATGGTGTCCAATATGGCCAGTTGTGTGTGTGAAAGATCTAATGCTCTGAGAGAATCGTGTTGGAAAGAAGATAGAAAACCAGAGCTTAAAGAGGCAATGGGGTTTTTAGACAGAGATAGTTCTTGAAGATTGATTGATTTATGAAAAGAAGACATGTTGACAAAGTGCAATTTATTCCCAGTCAGGTCGAGGAACCTTAAATTCGGCCAATGTAGCTCAGACATAAAAGTCAAAGAGCAGCGAGCCAGAACCAGATGAACCAGGTAGTGGTTGTCGTTCACATCAGAAAGACTCATTCCTGACCCTGTGGCGTCCAGAGAACGGAGCTGAGGGAACAGTGCTGCAGAGAACACTTGGTGGCACAGAAATGTGTGACCCTGGCAGAAACAGCCTGGAGGACAGGTCACGTCACACGCTAGTTCATCGTCACGCATTGGACAGTGAGGCCAGTCATCACACAGCTGGTCACTGTGAACACACGTGGTGGACTGTCTACACCTGAAAAATCCTGGACAAGTCATGTCCCCGCACCCTCCTTCATCGTGGTGGTCCATGCAGTCATACATGTGGTTACACCGTGTGTACACTGGAAGACAGTCGTTGAACTGGCCAGAACAGCGGTAGTGACTGTCTGGACACGATTCGTTCCATTCCATTGGGATGGAAACAAACTCCAGGACGCCATCAAAATTGATCAAAGCAGGAGATGGAAAATGTGTTTGTTTTATCATAACAGTATCCCTGAAGTCAGGGCATTCTGTTTCATCCGATTTATCTGGACAATTCGTCCTGTGATCACACACCTTAATGTAGGACACGCACTGACCAGTAGTGCATGTAAACTGGTGATGACAGGCAGGGTGTTGACAGAAGGCTTCATCACTGTTGTCCAGACAGTCACTGGTGGCATCACACAGAACAGTGTAGGGTATTGTGTGTTCTGGGCATGGAAACATGGAGACAACAATGACATGATCCGTTTTCACAGAAACTTTTGTATTAGATGATAAACCAGACTGTGCACAGTGGGCAGTTTGTTTATCGTGACATCCTTTAGTTTGGGTCGATCCGTAAATAAGAAAAGTGTAAGTCACGTGACCATCGTTGCTTACTTTGATCGAATGGCGCCCCGTTGATGACCAGTTTGATGCAGTGGTCATGACAATTTTCTGCTGAGGAATTGCGTTCTGTTTGGTCTGGTTCTTCCTGACTTCACAAATGACGCCAAAAAAGGGCTCATTCCACGAACAGTCAGTACCAGTAACTGTGTAAGTAAGATGCATTGTATGATAACACAGTTTTACACTCTTCGTTGGCATGCTCCAAACTTTCTCAGTGTGATGGGCAACAGTCCGATCTTCATAGATCAAGCTGTATACATACATAGTAGGTAATGATCTGTCATAGGAATATAGACCAACCCATAGATCCTCAATCCTATTTATTTCCACTTTGACGGTGTGGTGAAGGGCACAGTACCACCCAAACACATGTCTCGGAGCCCTCAATATACCTCCAACAGTGGAGCAATACTCGTTGGCTCTTTTGTTGTTATCTGTGTGGTTGCTGGCAAAGTCAGCGAGAGTTTCCACAACCTTGTAACAGTTACCACCTAAAGCGACCAAACCTTGGCACTGGGCACTACTGAAGTGACAGTGTTCTGATTCATCCCGTCCATCTTCACATTCTGTCTTCAGGTTGCAGGCTATGTGGTGCTGATATCTGGAGTAGTGACCCATAGAACAGTTCCAGACACCAGTGGATAACATCCCGGGGAGCTCACTCTGGATAAAAAATGAGAAAAGCAGACGGAAACACGAGGCTTTGGCTCCATATTCACTGTACACCGTAACCCCAATGCTGAGTTTTGTAGTGTTATAAATATGAGCAATGTCTAACTTATATTGTGAGTTATCATGGGATTTACCTTGTGTTTGATACACACGTCTTAATACTTCATGTTTGTCGTCAGTGTTTTTGCCTGGCCGATGGCTACATGGCCTTTCGTGAGTATATAAGATTAATCTTTTAGGGCAAATCCACAAAACCTCATGCTCTTGGTAACTGATCATAACGAACTTGTTTTGGGGAACACAGATGGAAATCACAGTAGGATTAAAAGAAGAAGAGAATCTACTATATAAAGTAATGTTGGGTTTCACTGTGATATAGCCAGCATATTGGGACGTCATCGCGACTGAAAAATGTGATGATTCAAAGTCTGTGCTCTCTGTGATGAAAAGGTGACCATTTGTTAAAGAAATGTATTCAATAAGTGACAACAAAAACACACAAACAAACGAACGAACGAACATTGTCACACATACTTAAAAATCGAACTATGGACTTGGACATGTGCACATGTATAATATGCACGCATTGACAGAGTTAATGTCACTTGAGTCACTGACCAATATTCACACAGTCCATGCGTATGCACATGTATGCATGCGCATGCATACACACCAACCCGCACGCGCACACACACACACACACACACACACGCACGCGCACACGCGCACGCACACGCACGCGCACGCAGGCACGCGCGCACACACACACACAACACACACACACACACACACACACACACACACACACACACACACACACACACACACACACACACACACACACACACACACACACACACACATACACATTTAGAGAAAGAGAAAGACAGAGCGATAGAAAAGTTCAAGTTGGAAAGTGTTATTGTAAGGCTCACTTGTCTGCATACTAGGGCTACACGTTGTCAGCAGTGAGCCAGAAAAATATATAATGAAGGAAAGGGGAAGTACTTTCCCTGTGGACAAAGCAAACAAAAAACAAATAATATAACGCGAAGAACTTGACATCTTGATATGGTTAAACAAGCAAGTGAAGCACAATTCGACCAGTGTTGGAATTTTGAGGAAAAACAAACATTTTAGCTGTTATGCACTTGGGCATTTCTAGTGTACTCTGCATGATGAATATACAGTATATATTTTTTTAATTGAAAATGGCCTTTTATCACTAGTTGACATTACCCTGTAGTAAGGGTCAAAAGTAATTGAGACCTGTACTACACATGATATTCTACAGTAGTTGAATATCATAGTACAGCTTAGTCTTTCGTGGAAGACTATGACTCTCGAACAAGGGGGAGTGGGGGGGGGGGGGGGGGGCTTTGCACCGGATCTGGTGCTGCAGCCACTGGAATTCGTTGGCCTTTGGGGAGCTTCCCCAACGCCAACTCTCGTCCTCAAATCCCTTTGGTCGAGAGAGTGGGGATGTACCCTGGGCAAGGCTTCTCCACTATAAACAATTATAGCCCAATGCAGCCCGCTGGAATAGCAGCTGCTCCCTCTGCGATCTGTGCTGTTTGAATATAATATCGTTTGGAGAATGATTAATTCATTGCAATGATTACGTAAATTTAAACCTTTCGCCGCCAGCCATTTTTCAGCCAAAAAATACAATTAAACTTGTCTGGGTAGATAAATTTTTTTATCTCCAACATTGGGAATTACTCTGTGACATGCATAACATTAGGCCTATCCTTGCCTCCCAAAAGTAAGAAGCTAGAGACTTCGGATTCCTGATTTGATGCCTTTTAGTGACATGGGTGTTAACCCATTGTGGTGCATAAATGCGACATTGGCGGTGAAAGGCTTAATCAAACAGCACAGGTTGTCTCCTTTGTACCAGTAAACATTAAAACTCTCTATTAGTACACAACAAATCAATGACCCAGTCCACCCAAGATCACTTTATCCCTAAGTTTGGCTCACTCAGTGCCTTGCATCGCGTAAGTACTTTCATCAGCCTTCAAACCGTGGATAATAATGATATGCGTTGGGTAGAGGAATGCCCAAATGTTTTTAAGATACCATTTGATTGCGCTTGTCTGCATTTTATTGCTCTATAATCATATTGCGTTTGGATGCTACCTTTTTTCTCAATATGATTTCAATATGGTTGACTAAAGGGAGCAACTTTGGGTGTGTTTGGGGGTTGATTTCACAAACTGAGATGATCTCTCTCGGATAAGCATTCTGATAGCTAATGAATCCTTATCCGAGAGAGATAATCTCAGTTTGTGAAATCAACCCAAAAGACACACAAATTATAATTTAGACAGCCAGATATTTAAAAATAACTGTTAAAGTTACATACACAAATTGTAATTTTCAATTACACAAACCATTATGCATTGCTAGATTTCTTAGGAGCAAGATGACTTATTTTATACGTAACAATGATTTAGATTTTATCACACACCACTCATCTGGTGACTATGCATAATGTTTGAATTACACTCTTGGGCTTTCACTGTGCTTAGGTGATAGGCGAGTGTGTTTGTTTGCTCAAATAATGTTGTTTTCCATTTGAAAAGTCATTTCTGTCTCTGCTTATTACTTGTAACTCTTGATCAGAAGTTCGCTCTTTTTCTTTGATTTTTACTCTCTCTCTGTCTCTCTGTCTCTGTCTCTCTGTCTCTCTCTCTCTCTCTCTCTCTCTCTCTCTCTCTCTCTCTCTCTCTCTCTCTCTCTCTCTCTCTCTCTCTCTCTCTCTCTCTCTCTCTCTCTCTCTCTCACAATCTTTCCTGGTCCCCACATATAAATGCCATTTCCAAAACAATTGCATCTAAAGTCTATCAGCTCAACAAGATTAAACATTTTTTAAATTTGCATACCCGTAAAATATTTTTCTGCTCATTTATTCAATCTACCGTTGATTATGCATCCACACTTTGGGATTTGGCAAGTCAAAATTCACTGAAATATTTATTCAGTGTTTATAAACGTGCTGTGAATGTAACTCTAAACAAATCGTCTTCTTTAACCAGCGAGGACTACAAGTCTGCTAACATTCTTCCTCTTAAGTCCAGATTGCTTTATAACAAAGGGATTCTTATGCACAAAATTTTAAATGGTAACTCCCCACCTTCGCTAACAGCTAACTTTACTATTAATGAGTTTCGACACAGCCATAAATTAGATCTTCCTCTTCCCAGTATCACCCTTTATAAATCAAGCTTTGTCTACTCTGGAAGCTGGCTGTGGAATAGACTTCCTATCTCCTTGAAGCATGAATCAAATTTTAAGAGGTTTAAACAAATATTTTACGATTTTCTGATGAATATCTCTAATACCTCAATATTGTCCCCTGAAATGTTTGAAAAAGTTCGCACATATTCCCATTTCATTCGTTGTATCTAATTATTGTCTGTGTATTTTTGTATTTTTAAAAAAAGTTAAAACTTTATCAACTATTTTGCTTTAAAATATACCATGTTTGCACACGTGTGCTACTATATAATTATATTTTATGTCAATTTTGGCTAGATATTTGACATACTTTGTGTGTGCATAACTGTATGAAGGAATGTATTTACATGCAAGTATATATGCATATCTCCAACTTTCTCGTATACCTTTTTTTGTTTTTGTTTTTATAACTTATTTTTTATATTTATGACACTTTTGATATTGTTCTATTTTATATGTGAAAATTAGATTAGATCTCTCTCTCTCTCTCTCTCTCTCTCTCTCTCTCTCTCTCTCTCTCTCTCTCTCTCTCTCTCTCTCTCTCTCTCTCTCTCTCTCTCTCTCTCTCTCTCTCTCTCTCTCTCTCTCAATTTTTTCCGAGTTTATTTTTATCTTCATGTTTATATGCTTATGATACCTTGTGTATATAGGGGGGGGGGGAGGTGGTGTGTGTGTGTGCGTGCGTGTGTGTGTGTGTGTGTGTGTGTGTGTGTGTGTGTGTGTGTGTGTGTGTGTGTGTGTGTGTGTGTGTGTGTGTGTGTGTGTGTGTGTGTGTGTGCCTAAAAGAAGGATGGGGCAGACAATTGTTTAGTTTAATTCTTTTGGTTGTTCTTTGTATTTATGTTTGATTTCTTTTCTTCATTTTCTTTTTTTTGCATGAGGACTGGACGAAAAAAAGCAATGTTGCTTAATCTATTATCCTCAATAAAGAAACTTATTTATTCATTTCATTCACACTCTCTCTCTCTCTCTCTCTCTCTCTCTCTCTCTCTCTCTCTCTCTCTCTCTCTCTCTCTCTCTCTCTCTCTCTCTCTCTCTCTCTCTCTCTCTCTCTCTCTCTCTCTCTCTCTCTCTCTCTCTCTCTCTCTCTCTCTCTCTCTCTCTCTCTCTCTCTCTCTCTCTCTCTCTCTCTCTCTCTCTCTCTCTCTCTCTCAGGTACTGATACAGAGTCTCTCGCACGCACGCATAATCGCACGCGCACGCACACGCACGCACACGTTGTCACACACACACACACACACACACACACACACACACACACACACACGCACACGCGCATACACACACACACACACACACACACACGCAAAAACAATAACAAAGATGAAGCCTATCTCTCTCTCTCTCTCTCTCTCTCTCTCTGTGTGTCTCTCTCTCTCTCTGTCTCTCTCTGTCTCTGTGTCTCTCTCTGTCTCTCTCTCTCTGCGTGTCTCTCTCTCTCTCTCTCTCTCTCTCTCTCTCTCTCTCTCTCTCTCTCTCTCGTTCTCGTGAAAACAAGCAACACTTTCCCCCACTGTAGCTAATGCAAGTATCATAGCTTGGAAGATTTATTACACTAACGGTTTTCAAGCTGTTTCAAAGTGAATATTTACTGCACTAGTGATTTATTGAACTGCCCCTCCCCCTCTCCTCACCAACCTCCTACGACTGCACAAGAAACATAAAACATAAGAAGAAAAAGAAAACAAACGAAACCAGAATGAAATTGAATATACTGCTATATACTAATCTTCAAGAGAAGCAAAGAAGGCTGCCCAAAGTGGGATATTATCAGGTATTATGACTTTGCAATGGGATATTGCTTTTATCCTATCTCAAGAAACTTTATGTTTATCCTACGAGGTCGTAGAAATCTAGTGTATCTTTAGTCTTTCGAACACTATTTTATAGTCTCCTAGTTTCTTTCTTGGCTTTTAAACATTATGCATCAAACCACTCTGATCCTTGTCTTTTGCTACTATTAACTTTAGACTGCATGCATTCACTAGCTTCACTTCAACCTTCAACAAATAATGTTAAAGCATAATCAACATCAGTGTCTAAAGCATTAAGAGCACAAGCAATCTTATGTTGTATAGAGTCACAAGTAAGGTTTTTAATGAATTCATCTTTCTTGTCGTCATTCCATCTGATGTTATGCTTAAATGTGTTTTCATTATTTGCTACATATTCATCGTTTGCTTCACCTGCATGCTTTTGACTGACTGTCATTACAATTGGTAAATGATCTGACTCTACAATGCTATCAATACCAGCCCCGGTAATATCAACTGATGAGAAAAGTTCACAAGACATAAAATAATCTATGACACGACAGCCTGAGGTTGAGATATAAGCATAGCCATTATCAAAATTCCAACCACGCAATCCACTTAGGAGAATACAATATAAATTTTTTTTGCAAATTTCAAGAAGTTGATTACCAAACACATTTGTTGTCTTATCATCAGAATTTCTACAAAACTCATTTTCTACAACATAGTTTGAACGAATAAAATCAACATTAAATTCAACAAAGGAATAATTGTTGCAACCAGTTCTTGCATTTAAATCACCACATAATAAAACATCGAAATCATCATATGCATCTTGTGGCTCTAATAAAAGCTGTTCCAACGTTTCAACTCCATATCATCACGTTCATCATTCCAAAACACTGAATCATGGATGGACATAGGAGCAGATTAGCATAATAGGGTGCTTTGTAGAAAACAGAACTGTATGACTATGGCATGCTGACTACTTACTTTCACTTGTTGAACACATTTGTCAATCTTTTTTTTCTTATCATGACAATAATGCCACCAGAGTATCGACCATGATGAGATAACTTTTTTGCTTTCAATGTAAAAAATGGTGTAATCACAAAACAATGAAGAAGTGAAATCATTAGCAACAAAAGTCTCAGTTAGACAAATAAAATCATGTAACAAAAGAAAGTTAACAAAATCCAAATTCTCTAGTTTCGGCAGTAATCCATTGACATTATGATTCAGGAATTTTACTTTAGTGTTTTGTACAATATTTACATTATTTATAGTGACATTTTTATGTTGTCTTCCATTGGCTTTCGCTTATTTTTCACTACTTTTAGAGTGTGTTTCAGTCGCCCAGCCGATTTCCTATTTTTTGTTAAGAAGGCCACTTGAGTTCCTGCGCTCACAGGCTTCCTTCTCCCTGGAGCGATCACTGGATGACTCTCTGACCAGAGAGTCCAGTATGCTGCTCTGGATGGATGACCCCTGCGTCACAGGCGGCTTACCTTTTGGACCTCTTGCCCTAAGTGAGGCAGCACGCTGTGGTCTGTCCTGTGTGCCTGCCTTTGATGTGGTGTTGTTAGTTTGTTTTTTGCTTTTTTTTTCTCTTGGTTAGTTGGGGTGTCTTGCGTGAAAGCCATTTCTTGTGTGCCTGAATTGACATTTACGCATGAAGCTGCCTCACTACTAACATTTGAAGCATTTACACCCTCTGAATCAATCTGGATTGGTATTTTGCCAATGTCCCTGTGGTCGTCAGTTGTTGTATGGGTAATATTATGGTCCACAGTCTGGGTTTTTATGTCAGTCTCTGAGTTTTTCTTGTCACTGTCACTGTGTGAGTTGTCTGTCATTCCTTGTGTGGTCGTGGTTTCTTCGTGAAGAATCTGAGGAAGTGAGAGAGAGAGAGAGAGAGAGAGAGAGAGAGAGAGAGAGAGAAACTTGAAAACTTGAAAACTTTTTTTTTGCAAGGATAAAGATTTTAGGCAACGCCTAGTCTTCCAATCTGTCCTTGGTACATACACGAACATAGAATACAAACATGGCAAGGCATGATATTACACATACAGATTTGAACATAAAGGTAGCACCTTTGTACATATACGAACATAGAATACAAACATGGCAAGGCATAAAATTACACATACATAATTGAACATAAAGGTAGCAAAGCAGGTATTATGATACAGACAGGTTGAAATACGAATTTATAGAATTACGTACGCACAGGTATAATTGTTAATACTTGTGCGGGCATACATGCGTGCAACCATACACGCACACACCTGCACGTGCGCGCGGCACACGCAAGAATACATGCACATACGCACAGATATATGTTGAAGCACGTATAAAAGAACTATACATTTTAGAACAGGGCAAACTAATGCAGCCTATGGTATGAAACCGGTAGCAATTAGCAATAAAGTGCGGACAATTTAAACATTGATTTTAGCACATTGTTGGAGAATAGTAAACAAACAGAGTGATGTGAATACATGACATCGTAATTAGCAATATAGCGTATCGGGATATATGAAGAAGAAAAAAAAAAAAAAAATCATGGAGGGTCGAATGTAAGTGTCTCTCGGAGACTCGTTTTGAAGGTTGAGATAGAGGAGCATAATCTAATGTCGGACTGAAGGGAATTCCATATGGAGGAACCCGAGAAAGTAAAACTTGACTTGAATTTATCTATTCTTGTGTGTGGTAGAATATAGTTACTTGAACCATAGCGATGTGAGGCTTGTGTAAGTAGATTTTTCAGGTATTGTGGAGCTAAGTCGTAGTGTACTTTGTGCATGAGAATGGCTTTATTATAGCTAAGCTGTGATTGCAGTGGAAGTATGTTTAACTGGGCTTGTTTTTCTGCTGTACTGAGTTCAGGATCAGGAAGGATTATTTTAGCTCCCCTTTTGTGCATAGAATTGAGTTTTAATAGGTGACAATTAGCAGCAGAGTCCCAGACTACAGATGCGTAATTAATGTGGGAGAGACAGTGGGCATGAAAAAACATCGTGCGTGCGTCTATATCTATGAAGGGTGTAAGTCGTTTTAGTAGGAATAAGCTGCGAGCAAGTTTATGTGTCATCTTTTCAATATGGAGTTGCCATTTTAGTTCGTCATCTATTATCACTCCTAGGACTCGGTGCTCGCGTACTTGGTCTATGGCATTGTCATTAATATGAACATTTAAAATTAGAGGTTCTATTTGATGTTTTTGTCTTGAGGTAATTAACATGCTTTTGGTTTTTTTAGGATTGAGGACCATAAGGTTTTGGTAACACCAATCAGAAACATCATGCAAAGCTGACTGAAGAGAGGTTTGAATCGAAGACAGGTTTGATGCACTAGAATGGAGAGAGGTGTCATCAGCAAAAAGATCACACGAGACAGAGTCAGCCGATATTGATAAAGGTAGATCATTAATGAATAGGCAGAATAGAAGAGGCCCTAAGACTGATCCTTGGGGTACACCAGCCTTTATGATCTCAGTGCACGAGTTTGTGCCATTACTAAAAACAAACTGTGTTCTATTAGTAAGATAAGATGCAAAGAAAGAGATCGTGTTTTCGTCTCGTAAATATAGCGCCAGTTTTTTAAGTAATATTTCATGATTCACAAAATCAAACGCTTTCTTAAAGTCTAGGAATACAGAGCCTGTCATTTTGCCTTGGTTGATTGCTGAAAGCCATGTGTCACATAGGTGGACTAGGGCAGTTTGACAGGAATGGTGATGTCGAAAGCCAGATTGTAAGGGGTGAAACAAATTATTATCTTCTAAATATTGCATTAGATGTTTATGAATATGTTTTTCTAGTGGTTTAGACAGAACTGAAAGAAGAGAGATTGGCCTAAAATTATTCAAGTCAGAAATATCTTTACTTTTAGGCAATGGTATAACTTTTGCTGATTTAAGATCAGGTGGAACAATGTTCTGGTCTAGACATGCGTTGTATATGAAGGTAAGAGGTTCTATTATGTAGGGAAGTGAAAGTTTTAAGAGAGAACTACTTATGTTATCAGGTCCCATTGATTTAGTATTTTTTAGATTTGAAATAAGAGAGCCAACTTCGTGAACAGCTAGTGAAGGTATTTTAAATGAACTGCCAGGTTTAGCGTTAGTATTACAGAAGGTTTGAAAAGAAGGTGGTGGTGTATAGACTTTTGCAGGTTGTGATGTATCGGTTGGACTTACATACTCTGCTAAATTTATAAAGTAGTTATTGAATGCATCTGGCAGAGAGAGAGAGAGAGAGAGAGAGAGAGAGAGAGAGAGAGAGAGAGAGAGAGAGAGAGAGAGAGAGAGAGAGAGAGAGAGAGAGAGAGAGAGAGAGAGAGAGAGAGAGAGAGAGAGAGAGAGTCAGGAGTCAGGAGTCAGGAAATTTTTAATTGTTAGGCCATGCCCATACAATGGAGTGAGTGTGACAGCAACAACAAATTGACATTACATTATTAACCTGACATTACAAAACATTACGTAAATCTTGCCGAACTTTTAAAGCTTTAAAGATAAAAACAGCCACTTTTCTTACAATACTTGTGTTTGTACAAGAAAGTAATAACACAAATTTAAACATAGAAGGATTGTTATAATACTTTTTTGGAATAAGTTCTCTTCGAAGGGTGTCATACATGGGACAAACAAACAAAACGTGGATTTCTGACTCGGGAATATGATTACAAAAAGGACAATATACATTTCTATTTCGGTCAGTTTTAAACTGCAACAAGAGGCAAAGCCTTCAAGGCTCACGTCCGATTTTTATTACTATAGCAGGCATGGGAATTCCCATGACAATTCCCATGCCTGTATAGAGAGAATACTGTTATGTAGACACTTGTGCATCTGAAAACAGAATTAATTTTTATTTTTCTGTGTAAATTAAAATTATTTCTATGCATTAAATTACCCCTACCCCTTTCTTTAAAATTTAATTATATGTATGTTTATATATGCGCATGTAACATAGTGGAGCCCTATTTTTATTTTGGCAAACAAGTAAAATTGAAAAGCATATTGACCAAGCTTTCAGAAAAAAACATAGTGACCAATCCCCCCCCCCCCCCCCCCCCCCCCCCGCCGGGGTAAGGGGGGTCTACGGACACCTGTAGTAGGCCTACAGTCTTTGCCTGTAGGTCTAAGCCTCTTACTCTTAGAAAATTAATAATTGAAGTTGCTGATCTGTTACTGTTTTAAACTGATTGTTCATTCGATGAAAACTTGTTCCACATCATCTCCATTTCTGTAAGATATTTTATATTAGTCCTAATATTTTATTTTCGTTTCGTTAATTCCCCCCCCCCCCCCCACAAAGCAAAGGTCAAGGTCACAGCCAGCAAGCTCATCCATGTTTATCTTCCCCTGTACAGTCTTTGCACATGGTGATCAATCGTCTAGGCCTAACAAAGGATTCGTACGTCGAAGGCAGTGAAATCGACGAACCCTGGATTTTCCGTATATTTTTTTTCAAGACTGAAATGAATGTGGGCTAAATGTTAAGTACGTTGTCTTGATTATGAGGTAAGGCGTGATCTCTTATTCTCTAGGCCTAGGCCTTGTTGCCGGAAGTGCGGTAGGCTAAGTATTGCATGCGCAGAGATGATGTGCGAATGAACACGAACAACCGTTACTCAAAGGCGCAAATAAAACGAAACAACCGGGCCGTCAACGCACACACTCGGTACATCCATTTGTTACAGAAAATATAAGTTAACGACGTTAAAATGTACCTATTTGTACACACCTGAAGTCTTGTGTTTCTTTTTAAAGAGCGTTTTTGTATATCTAATGGAGAGTCTTCTTTCCAGTATCTCCTACTCGGTACAACACAACAGTAATCTCTGCAACAAATGATTTTCTTTCTTTTGTTCCTTACCGATGTATCTGACTGCTTTGATCGTCATGACTTGAAGGCTCACGTCAAAATCAAGTGTCCTGCTAACTTTAACCCTCTAACGTCTTATGTTTTTTTGAGAAAACGACAACGTTAAAGTTTCAGTGGAGAGTGAGAGTCTTCTTTAGTTTCAAGAGTGTGACTGAGTCACGGTTAAAGGTTGCACAACAGTAATCTCTGCAACAAATGATTATCTTTATTTTGTTCTTTATCAATGTATCTGACTGCTTTGATCGTCGTGACTTGAAGGCTCACGTCAAAATCAAGTATCCTGCTAACTTTAACCCTCTAACGCCTTATATGTTTAGAGAAAATGACAACGTTAAGGTTTGAGTTAAGGTTAAAGGTCGGGGCCACGGACGCAACACACACACACACACACACACACACACACACACACACACACACACACACACACACACACACACACACACACACACACACACACACACACACACACACACACACACACATACACACAGACACACAACCGAACATGTACGATACTATAGACTCACTTTGTTTTAAGAAACGACGTGAGCCAAAAAGTGACAATTCAAAGGGGACATGCCAATTCTAAACCTGGACAAAGTGTTTCGTGCTTTGATATTCACAATTTCACACAAATGTGTAATTAAAGTAACAGTTTGCTTAAAGGATGCATATACATAATAAAAAGTGTGCGACTCTAAGCTTGCATGCCAATCTTGTTGAAAGCAATCTATAAATCTTTGTTTTAATACTGCCAAGAATGCTTTTGTATTACCAACTCCTTATGCTTCCCAAACCTCCCCAAAGCCAAAACGGTACAAAATATTTCTAACTTTGCAAGCCCATGTATCCTAATTTTGTTTCTGAAGGTTTAACAGCATATTATAGGCTTTATTTGGGTATCTACTACCATCCATCTGTATAATACGTAACCAAAAATTTATACATATCAAACGTGTTGCAACATGCAAAGGATACCTACCCGTTTCACCATATATCAAGTGTTTTGGCGATTTGGGGTTAACTCCCATGAATCGCTTGAGTGCAAACAAATGGACTTTTTCTATTATCTCCTGGTTTTCTGCTAAACCCCAAATCTCTGCACCATAAGTTAGAATTGGTTGCACTTGACAATCAAAA
>JAGGCT020003489.1:0-13636 GCA_017654935.2 Phymorhynchus buccinoides
AAACGGAAAAATACAATTAACCGAGAATGCAGGGGGTGGCCACATCTTTACCTTACCGGGGATTCTTCTGTGGACATATATGAAAAGGACCTCGTTTTTCGTTGTCTCATTTGAAGTCTTGACTTAGTGTCCACATTAACCCCATTGTGTCATTTCCTTTATTAACTCATCGCATCGGGGGGGGGGGGGGGGCAACAAGTTTGAATTGTAGAACAAAAACACCTCACAAATCACTCCAGCCATGCAAATTTTTGTGACTGATGAGGAAGGAAAAGGGGAGGGGAGTGTGGTATATTTTGACCAAATGACAACTTCTTCGTTGCCACTGGGTTTAACGTGTGCTAAGTGCATGGCACACGGGACCTCGGTTTATCGTCTCATCCGAAAGACTCCACTTTCAGACCGTAAGGCCTAGTGCAAAGTGAGAGAAAAAAATCCCCTTGTACCCAGGTTCAAAAAACTCTACACCTGTAATATTTGTCTACACTGTCAATGCCAAAACTGCCTATCTCAAATGAAATAAAGGAGGCAGGTAGGCAGTTTGGGTACATATTCACTCGGGTTTTCTTCCTACACTGGTGCATTTTTGGTCATCTTCTGCGTTTCTTTTGGAATTTTTTTTCTTTTTGTGGGGCTGTATGATCTTTCCCTTCATTGAAGAACATCGATTCTAAGCGTTGGTATTGTTAATGTTGCTTTAACCTGGATTCTAGGCGTTGGTATTGTTAATGTTGCTTTAACCTGGATTCTAGGCGTTGGTATTGTTAATGTTGCTGTAACCTTTAACTTTGATTCTAGGCGTTGGTATTGTTAATGTTGCTGTAACCTTTAACCTGGATTCTAGGAATTGTTAATGTTGCTGTAACCTTTAACCTTGATTCAAGGCGTTGGTATTGGTACTGTAACCTTTAACCTTGATTCTAGGCGTCGTAACCTTTAACCTTGATTCTAGGCGTTGGTATTGGTAATGTTGCTGTAACCTTTAACCTTGATTCTAGGCGTTGGTATTGGTAATGTTGCTGTAACCTTTAACCTTGATTCAAGGCGTTGGTATTGGTAACTGTAACCTTTAACCTTGATTCTAGGCGTCGTAACCTTTAACCTTGATTCTAGGCGTCGTAACCTTTAACCTTGATTCTAGGCGTTGGTATTGGTAATGTTGCTGTAACCTTTAACCTTGATTCTAGGCGTTGGTATTGGTAATGTTGCCCTGTAACCTTTATTCAAGGCGTTGGTATTGGTACTGTAACCTTTAACCTTGATTCTAGGCGTCGTAACCTTTAACCTTGATTCTAGGCGTTGGCATTGGTAATGTTGCTGTAACCTCTGCTTTTAATGGTTAACGAGCGGCTGCTGCTTGCAAAAAGATGGGGATATTGACTTTGCAATATCATTTAGCATGGTGGGTTCAATAATCAGACCGTAAGTTTCATTTCATGTGAAAGTTATAGTTCAGCCTTTCTTGGCTGTAAAATTGAAGACAAAAATCAATTTTAAATGTCACGTGACTGCCAGAGGCGATAAACATCAGTGGGTGTGTTATTCGAAATCCCAAAACACCTTTACACAGTTACCCACTTTTGGCTACCAGGTATTCAAGGCAATGCTTTCTCATGCTCTGGAACAGTCTCCAGAAGATTTTCTGGAGGATTAATGTTTTTGTTCCGGCTTCCCTAGATCCTCTTACGAACGTTACAATGGTGCAAGTTGAAATTGAAAAACGCCAGCGTTGGGCAAATTTCAACCTCCAAAATGACAATTCGCGTCTCCTACTGAGCACATTTTGTGCAAGATCCATGAAACCAAGATTTGCCCCCACGGTCTACAAGGTCCCCTGACCATTTTCAATCAAATGCCCCACTATGGCTTGCAGGAAACCGTGGTCCAACGCATTTTCAATTACGTTTTTGTGACTGTTTGACATTGCACCCCATTGATGTCTGTCTTCTCTGGCAATCATGTGATGTTTTAAAGTTAATCTTAGTCTTCGATTTTATGCTCAAGGAATAACATCTGCTTTTGTTTTCAAATTGAACAGAACTTGGTTTCGTTATTGAACCTTGCAAAACACAATGATCCCCTACTTTTGGTGAGCAGTATGTGTTTACCTCAATAGCGTTTGAACGGAGGGACATAGGAGGCTCAAACTTTGCATGCGGGTAGGAAGTTTAAAAAAAAAAGAAGGCTAAGTTCAAATGTGAAGGTCAGTCACTGGTCAAAGGTCAAGGTCACAGGAGCCGAAAGTTGCTGCTGGTTGATCTCGCATTTTCACGCTCTAGTTTTGGGTTTCCAATGAGCGACTTAGGACGCCCATTTCACCGCCAGGTGGCAATCAAACCAGTAGGGGCTTCAGCATGTGATATTCTTAGTTGGGGGTAGAGAGAAAGAGAGAGGGGTAGATGAGTCCCTCCCTCCCCTCTCTCTTTCTCTACCCCCAACTAAGAATATCACGCGCTAAAGCCCCTACTGGTTTGATTGCCACCTGGCGGTGAAATGAGCGTCCTAAGTTGACCATTAAGATCAGTAGGACTATTAACCCTTTCACTGCCAGCCATATTTTAGCCATAAATGTCCACTAAAATTACCTAGGTAGAGAACAAAATCCATCTGCAGTATTGTGGATTTTTCTGTGACAGTATAAAATAAGGTACATACAATGTATCCTTACTTCCCAAAACTAAGACAACAGGGTCTTTGATAATAGACCCCAATGCAGCGATGGCCTTTTAGTGACATAGGGTGTGTTATATCACTGTGGTGCTAAAATGCGACTTTGGCGGTGAAAGGGTTAAATCACTGTGGTGCCAAAATGCGACTTTGGCGGTGAAAGGGTTAAATCACTGTGGTGCCAAAATGCGACTTTGGCGGTGAAAGGGTTAAATCACTGTGGTGCCAAAAATGCGACTTTGGCGCCGTGAAAGGGTTAAATCACTGTGGTGCTAAAATGCGACTTTGGCGGTGAAAGGGTTCAAATCACTGTGGTGCCAAAAATGCGACTTGGCGTGTGACATGGGTGTTAAATCACTGTGGTGATAAAATGGGACTTTGGCGGTGAAAGGGTTAAATCACTGTGGTGCCAAAATGCGACTTTAGCGGTGAAAGGGCTAAGATCAAGTGGTGCCAAATGGACATTTGGCGGTGAAAGGGTTTTTATCTATACACTGTGGTCGCACAAAAGGCGACTTGGCTGGTGAAAGGGTAAAAGAAATAGGTTTAGGAATGAAAATTAAATCAAACTGGGGGAAATCAGGTCATTCTCCTAAGAATGATTGTTGAAGATGTTTGGTTCTCCAAAAGTTAAGGGCCGGCTTCTGTTTCCAGCTAGCATGAAATCTATTTATTGTACACTAAGACAACAAAGAAGAAAATGGCAAAACTTAGGCTACACAATAACTTTCCTTCCTGCTGCACGTACCTGAACCAGTTTCGCACACATTGCAGTACACCAACAGCGTTTTCAGGTACGCTTAAAATGTGGCAAATTCACGAAAATTTCACGAAAGTTTGGTATCTTTTCGCTGAAGAATCAGGGCGGATACAGGTTTCTTGCCTATTGCACGAGCAAAGCATGACTGTAGTGAACACTGCTGAGCAAAAATTAGAAACGAATGTGAATGTAAGGGCAGCAACCAGAGCTCTCATTAAGCATGCCTCCAAGACAGAAGAGATTAGACCGTTCTTCCGGCCCTTAAATTTGGGAGACCAGTATATATATGAGGGACAGGATGTAGGACACTAAACATTTTTGGTCGTGGCATTTTTATTCTTTAGCTAATCAACGTGACTGGTAGAAACCCGACCCTTGGGGTATGTAAACCTATGTGAAGAAAGAGAAGATAATGTTTTTGTTTTGATTTTGTTGTGGTTCGTCAATGTTTCGGGTCGTTAGGATCGTTTCACCGCGCTAGTCCTTTGGACTGAGGGGGGTGTGTGTACATTTTAATTTCGGATCGACATTACTGAGAACTGACTTGAGAGCGATGAATGTGTGTAAACAGGTGTGTGTGGATCAATGTCGTGTGTGAGTGTGTGTGTGTAGCTGTGTGTTCGAGTGTGTGTGCGAAGTTGTTAGTCTTTTTGAAGTTGATGATTGTGATATTAGTTGGGGGGGGGGGGGGGGGGGTCAGAGAACAAAGAAGGCAGACACAGGAAACAAACATGCTTACACATGCGAGGTAAATTGTAGGTGAGCTGGTGTGTAGCGTGAAAAAACGAACAGGTGTGTGCGTGTGTTCGGCTTTGTGGTGGTTGTATGTGTATGGTGTGCTGCAGCGCAATGTGATTGGTGTGTGTACCGTGTGTGTTATGCGCGCTGTTAGCGTAGTGTGCGTACTGGGTATCAGGTGTGTGTTAAGGTAGGTGTGAGGTGTGTGTGAGTTGTGTGAACCTGTGTTGTGTGAATGTGTGAAAGCTGTGTGTGGAACCCTGTGCGTGTGTGTGTGTGTGTGAATGAGTGCTCGCCCTAGTGTTAGGTGTGTGTGTGTAGGTAGTGTGAGGTTTATGTGTGTGTGTGCGTGAGTGCGTGCGTGTGTGTGTGTGTGCTGTGCCGTGTGTGTGTGTGTGTGTGTGTGTGTGGGCGTGTGTAGTGTAGTGTGTGTGTGTGTGTGCATGTGTGTGTGTGTGTGCGTAGACACGCTGCGATGCAGCGACCGTGTGTACGATGCAAGATCCAACGATTTAGAGTAAGTCGGTTGATGCGTGGATGAGCACCTAAACTTAGAGTCTCACAGTACAACACCAACAAAACTGGTACGTCTGTTGTCTTACGGTCTGCTTCACAGGAGGTGTTTTTGTTTTTAGCGGATAAGGCGTTACAGGCCATTGCCTGAAGAAAATGCTTCTGAAGTAGTAGGGATGGTGGGTGACTTTTCTAGCAAATAATCTAACCCCCTAGAGCTTTACAGAAATCACTAAAATGAATAGTAAACCCAATGAACAAAAGGTATACATCAAACATTGACCAACAACCCCCTTATCCTGATCACTCAGTCAATTTCTCAATCACGCACACGCGCTACACCCAGCACAATAATGACATGACATAATCTACCAGTACAATTTCCGAAACAAGCCGACTCTGTAAAAACTCAAAAATTGATGGAAGCTTAAAGACGGACAAAGGGCAGACAATACTATTAAAATAAATAATCAAAAAAACGCACACTTAAACTTATAAAGAATGAGAAAGCGAACAGAGACACGAGAGAGAGACTAATAGCACAGACATAGATACACAGCACAGAACAGTGACAGGAGACGGAGACACAAAGCCCGAGAGCCGTAGGGACAAGAGAGCGACACACAAACCCAGACAGAGGCGACATATAGGACGTACGAACTACAGTTGGGGGCACCATCCCCTTTCAACTTACTATAATCCCTACCCCCTCCCTCCCCAAAAAGGCCCATAATATTCTCACTGCAATAAACATTCAAACACAACCATCCACACACCTACACACACAACACACACCACAACACTCATGCGCCACGCAGAGCGCACACATACAGACTTGACACGATTAGTTGCATCGCTCATAAACTACGAAATGATACTCACACACATTTCTAATAACTACTAGCATTTTCGGTTACTTATAACGTCAAAATCTCGGTTTTAAAACAGTGAGACGTCCTGGAAAAAGAAATAAAAATACACAAGTACATACTCTATTTTGGCTATTAATCTACACCCACACAGTCCCCATCCTGGGAACAACACACACACCACAACACCTCACCCACACACACACGTTGAGTACGCGCACCTGCGCCGCGCGCGCGCGCAGGCGCACAACTAACAGCACGCAGCCTCACACGCACACAACGCACTTACGCACAGCACGCACACACGGCACACACACGGAACGCACGTACGCATTAGCACAACACACACACACAACACACAACTCACACACGAACACATGCGCGCATGTACATACTTTGCACTGCGCTCAAATGGCTTTGTATCACTATGTGCAATACTAACGTTGATAGCGGCAGAGAGAAAAGCAGGCAGAAGCACCTGGACAAAATGAGAGGTTTTTTAATGCATTGAAAGAAAGAACCTAACCTCCCCCCGTTAAAAGCAGGCCCCAGTTGGGGAGAGAGACAGCCTTTCCCAAGGATCGAGCAGATCACCCTCTTGCTCTGGTCTTCCCTATAAATTTCGAGACCGTCAAAGTCCCCGTCACGAACAGACGAAAGTGGGGAGGGGGGGGGCGCCGCGAAGTTAAGCAAAGGCAAGGGGAGGTGGTGAGGGGGGACAGATTAGCCCCCATTTTGGATGGGTGGGTGGGTTGACACAGAATTGATGGTTGAAACACCAAGAAAAAGTAGTGCTGTCAGCCAATGTGATTGGTTTGCGCGCTGGCATCTCTTAGGGACCACACAAAACTCAAAAACACACAACTCTCGTCCTCAAATCGCTTTGGCCGAACGAGTGGGGTTGTGACCCTTGCATGCTTCTCTATTCTTAACAAATGAACGCCCGACCAAGCCTGAATAAAAGCTGCCCCCTCTGCAAAGGCTTGGCATTTCGAAAAATTTTGTAAAGACGATTTGATCTACACTCGCTCACCAGGTGCGCCCCATTACAGTCTCCCATAGAAAAGAGAACGAATTTTGTTCAGTTTTCATATTTGCTCACAGTAATGGATGCTGCCCGAGGCATTGATTGAACCTTGATAACCCATGACCTTGGCCTTTAACTTCATCTCCCCCCCCCCGCCGGCCCCCCCTTTTTTACTTCTATAGAAGTCTGACTGACCGGTGCAATACATATATCGTGCACTGCTGCACAGATTCATCATTTTATGTTAGTCTTTCACCTGAAAATGACGCGTCCCATCTTGAATCAAACGTAACATGTATGTATGTGCCCACGTTTGACATACTTCAGACATTTTTGTGTTTTTTTCTATTTCGAACCTCTCTCTCTGTCCTTCTGTCTCTGTCTCTGTCTAGTCTTCTTCACTCTCTATCTGTCCTAAAACTCTCCCGTCAATCTCGTCCCTCCCTCTATCTGGTAATGTCGTCTCACATGTGTCTGTGTTCCTTTCTCTGCTCTCTTTCTCTTCATGCTCTCTTCTCACCTTTTACTCTTTTTTTTTACATTTTTCAACATCTCTCCCCATGTATGTGCATGCCTGCTTGCGTGCATGCACGCGCGCGCAAGTGTGTGAGTATGGTTGCATGCATGTATACACGCGCGTGTATTAAAACTTATGCATGTGCGTATGCAAGTTTTTTAAACACATATTTCAGCCTATCTTAGTATCATAATACCAACTGCTTTGCTACCTTTGTTTTCAGCTCTGTATGTGTAATAGTATGCTTTGCCATGTTTGTGTTCTGTTTAGTATATCTATATATATATATATATATATATATATATATATATATTATATAATATCCCAGGACCTTGACTGTCTTTACTCATCACTCTTTACTTATTCATAGAGTCTGACTGACCCGTGACAATACATTATCGTGCAACTTTATATCGTGCATATATATTATATATATATATCATTTTAAAATAATATATATATATATAATATATATCCTCCATACCCTTCTTTCTATCTCTCTTTTCTATTCCGGGGTGTCGGACTTTAGCGGGGTATTCGCGTACTGCATCACATTGTTTTGTATAAATTGTGGAAAAAGCAAAGTAAAATACCTTCATAGATTGATTGATTAATGTTGTTCATAGCCCCGTTGACCTGCTGCTGCTACGGCCATTTCAGGGCTGTCACCACATCAAAATTTGAGTACATCCAGTTTTTCTTTAGCTACAGGGGGACATTACCCCTAGACCCCGGCCTTTCAAGGCTTTTACTCTACGCGAAAGGGACAGTCTGTGCACACACGAAGCGGCCCACGGACGTCAGCAACCGCTGCAGAAGAAAGACCGGAGCCACGGTCACACCCCCTAAAAATCCCAGATGGTGGCACCCATCGGCGAAACGAGGGACACCTGCGACCATTGCCGCTGCAGGGACCACCGCTGCAGGCCAGGCCATCCATTTGTTTTGATTTGTTTTATATAATATTAGCCCCGTCGACTGCTACGGCAGACCCGTTTACCCCTTACACAAGTCTTGAGTAGTCTGGATATCTGAAATGAGTAGTTTTGGTGCAAAATGTGTAGTTTTATTCATTAAACCATCAAATAATGTTCACTGAAAATGAGTAGTAATCAAGAATTAAAGGAGCATTATTTTCAGTTTTGAAGAGTATAGTAAAGGTCCAAATTGAGTAGAATACGACTCAAGAAGAGTAGAGTAAACAAACAGGTCTGCTACAGCCAATGTCATGGCTGGTCACCACGTCAAAACCTGAGCACATAAGATCACAGTTCTAAAATCCTGACCACGTGATATCACAGTTAAAGATATACAATTAAAAACGTAAAGATTGTAAACAAAAGTTTAAAAAAAAGGGATTAAAATTTAGTCGTGTATTAAAACCTTACACAGTTAAAAGCTTACAACCGATGTTTCAAAACTAAACAAGACTTTTTATATCATAATGAAAAATATTCGCTTCTTTTAAAAAACTGAAAATCATGTCTGGGCGGCACATCACGGAACAACACCTTTGTGATAGGATTCGGTATGATTTGGTAGTTAGACAGTTTTGGAGTAGACACGCATGTGCTCTTGACACACACGCGCTGCACGAGCTTTTCTTTGTTTTCTAACCAGATTACACTTGTATCACAAAATGTTCATCATTGTGTTTGTTATTATCTAGTGTGCGTGCTGATCTCGATATGGTGGCAGCGGTCTATGAATGCCACGTACTCAACCAGTGCTAACGCCTCTTAGTGACGTTTTGCTCCCGTTCGTGTCTTCCACAACTAGTCTAGTGCTTACGCCTCCTGTGACGTTTGCGTCTAACAGCATACCAGAAGCCGATTTTACACAGTGTATTGTGCAAATATTATCCAGATAAGTTCTACGTTTGTTCATTTTCAATCAATGATTGGGGACCGCCACGCTTGACCCCCGTATTTCTTTGTAGAGTTTCTGTCCATTTAATTATCATGTTTTGTACTTTTTACTTGCACACAAAAGTTACTAGCAGCTAACCCCGGCCCCGCTACTTTTTCCCAACTTTGTCAAGAAATGTTGGGGAGACTTTAATTTTCAGACCCGTTTTTTGGGGTTATTTTAAAGTTGCTTGAAAACTTTTAGTAAAAACCTTTTCATGTGTTGGGACTTTTTCTACCATCATGGCCTTTCAAACCACCAGGCGGACAATTTTTGACTGGTCACACCCGGAACAGTGGCCAACATGGCCGCCAAAGATTTATGCCGATACCGAAAAAACATGCAGCGGAGGTAGCTAAGGAAAAAGACTTTGAATATTCAGGGTTTCACCAGGTCTTCAATCTACAGCAATGGGGCTTGCGAGCTGAAAAGGACTTTTCCTCCCACTTTTCACCCATCAAAAAAACAACCACAGGTCCACCGGTGCAAGACCAAAAAAAAAACAAAAAAAAAAACCTCCGGAGACCCCCTCCTGATAATTACCTTTGAAGAACATTATCAAAAGATGTTCCAATGAACCAACTTCACACACCAAAAAGTGTGGTAAACGTTTCATTTCACGAAACAAACCGGGGCAGTGTTTAATCAGCGGCAGCAGGCCCCAGGCTAAAACGTAGAAACATACATTCGTGTTCTGTATGAACTGGCGGAAAACGCTGATTTTCCGTGTAAGGATTCAGCTATATCACGGAGGGGGGGGGACCGGGCCGTCGTAGAGGGGGACTGTGTGGACAGAGGGAGCTTGTCGGAAAAGTTTGGCAAGCTACAGACCAGACCTCACCCCATGAAAGGGGAGCCCATTCAGCATTGCGGCGCGCCAGCATGGAATGAGTTTAAAGCCAGGCAAGCTGCGGAGCGAAACAGCGTGTGATTCCCCAGTTTGTGCCAGCGTAGATTTTGCAAGTGGCGGCTACAAGCAAAGATTGGGGGTTTGCCACAATGGGGACCATCGCCGGGGTGGTGGCCACGGAGGGCGTGCCTCCTTTCACGCCAAACTCTTCGCAGAGAGGGTCAACATGCCAGAGGTCAACACACCAGAGGTCAACACGCCAGAGGTCAACATGCCAGAGGTCAACATGCCAGAGGTCAACACGCCGGAGACCAACATCCCAGAGGACAACGAGGGGGTACGGGCCAACATCGCCGAGGAGGTGGAACGTGCGGCAACTGCGGTCGAGAACCACATTACAAGCAGGAACGAGTGTCCTGCTGACGGGGGCGGCAAAGTTTGTCGCAAGTGCGGGATCTACGGACACTTCGCAAATGTCTGCAGACAGCAGCAGCGATCCCAGGTGAACGAGGTGGAGACACACTTCCTGGGCTCTGTCTCCACTCCAGCCAGTGAGCCTCCATGGTTCACATACCTGGACATTTGCAACAACCCAGTCCGCTTCAAGATAGACACGGGTGCTGATGTGTCTGTCGTCTCTACATCCCAATATAACCATTTCCCTTGCCCTCCTCCCTTGCAGCAAACAAAAGCAGCACTCTGTAGCCCTTCATGTCCCTTGACTTGCAGAGGACAGTTCACCGTGACTGTTCATTACAGAAAATGGCGACCTCTCTGTATGCAAATTTTCGTCGTTGATTCCAACACCGACAACCTTCTCAGTCGAGCTGCTGCATGTCAACTGAACCTTGTCCAGCGAATCGATGAGCTTTCCTCTCCCGTGTTTGGTGAGCTCGACCAAAAACCAGTGGATTGTACACCCGTGAAAATCCAGCTGAAGGAGGATGATGCTCACCATACCAAGCCAAATCCCCCACCAAAGCAGGGGAGGGGTAACCAATCCCACTTCACGTAAAAAAAAAGATCAAAGGCAAAGAAAAACTGGTACCAAAATGCATAGGAAGCGAAAACATTCATTGAAAAGCCATTTACAGAACCAACAGATTGGTGTGCCCCCAAATGGGTTGCTGTCATGAAAGAAGTTCAGGGGGTCAGTCAGAAAAATCTGTACTGATCTCAGGGGAAGCTTGAATCTTGCGCTCGAAAAAGAGAAATAGACAAAGATACCGACGATTGACGTCATCCTACACAAATTGAAAGGCTCCACCATCTTTACGAAATTGGATGCCACATCAAGATTCTGGCAGATCCATCTGGACCTACAAACTGCGAAACTTACGACCTTCATCACACCTTTCGGCAGGTTTTACTATAAGAGACTACCATTTGGCATCACCTCAGCACCAGAGATATTCCAAAGGAAGATGGAAGAAATTCTCCATGGAATTGACAATTTCATTTGCTACTTTGATGACATCCTGATCCACAGCAAGAATGCAGAGGAACATGAGAGGCACCTTGCAGCAGTCATCCAGAGACTTGCAGAGGTCAGTCTCAAACTCAACCAAGAGGTCAGAATTCCGGAAATCCAGTATCGACTTCTTGGGCCATTGCATCAGTGGAGAAGGCATGCGTCCCAGTGACGAGAAGGTTGAAGCTATCATCAACATGCCAGAACCACAGAATATCACGGACCTCAAGAGAATCCTGGCATGGTCAACTTTCTTGGGAGCTTCATTTCCCAGAAATGTCCAGCACCCTTCGTCCAATGGACAGAGGCTGATGGAAAAGGGGGGGGGGGGGGACAAGGAGTGGACTGTGGGGAGAGCCTCAGCGAGAGCTTTCAGTGCCGTTAAAAACCATGTTGTCAACCGCTCCACCCTAGCCGTCTTGAACCTGACCAAACCCACAAACAGTTGAGCTATTAGTGACGCTAGCAGCTTACGGGAACGTGTGGTGTCTCTTCTCCAAGAACATGATGGGATAAGAAACCGCTACATATTGTTTCACGTACTCTCACCCCAGCGAGCGCGGGCCTATGCCTAAGATAGAAAAAGGAATGTCTATCGCAGGTGGTCCTTGCGAGAAATTCTCCAGATACTTGTTGGATAGAAGACTTCCTAATTGGAGAAAGACCACAAGCCTGGCGATACCCCTCATCAACACAAGTACCCTCAGGACACACCTCTCGCGCCAACGGCTTCTCCTGCGCATGATGCGTTTAATCGACAGCTGTCTCCGCCAGTCAAGAATCTGTCATCATGACACGCTGTCGAGAAGCCCCCCAGACGGACAGAAAGCCGCAAAAACACGACCAATCGACGGCTGATGTTGCTGCTCACATCGAACTAGTCCGCGTCAAACCTGGCAGCGACTACAAAAGATCGCTGAAGAAACCCAGAGCTGACACCACTCTCGGCGCAGCGCTAGAGTATTACGGCAAACAGGGATGGCTTATCTACAAGAGTGACGTCAGCCAGAACTCAAGGAGCTCGATGCAGTCGAAAACGAGCTCATCAAAGGAAACCCGATCGTCTCCCAAACTTCCCATGCGGGAAAGGAAATCCTAGAAGCCATCCATGCCGGGGGACACCAAGGGATCACCAAATGTCTGCGAACGCACACACAACGCGTCTGGTGCCCGAATATCAAAAGAAATTATCAAAGGTACGTTCCTTCACTCTTTGCGAAGGAAAAGAAGCCATCCAGAGCTCAGAGATCCCAGGCCTCTCAAGCCCACACCTTACCCGAAGGTCCTATTCCCAAAGGGTTGGTGCCGACCTGTGTTGAAGTCAAAGGTCTTCAGTACCTTGTTTTCATTGAATACTTCTCCAGATATTTGGAAATTGACTCATCTGCCAACCATGACGTCTCGCTGGTGTCATCGGAAAACTGAAGAACATCTTCGCCCATCATGGGATCCCAAAAATTCTGTCACAGACAACGGACGACTAGTTTCCTCGTCAGAATCCGGATCTTCTCTGACACCAGGAATCATGCCGTTACCAGTAGTCCTTCTTCCACATGAGCAATGGGGAAGCAGGAAAGAGGGTGCAAATCGCCAAACGGATCTTGCAGCAGAAGATCCTTTCCTTGCTCTACTGTCATTACAGAGCAAACTCCCACAGCGGTATACAGGAAGTGAGCCCAGTGACTCGCCATGGGGAGAAGGTAATGACCACGGTTCCAACGCTTCCCGTCAACCTGGAACCTCAGCAGTAGATCGAGAGCCCATCGCTCAGAGAGATGCCAAAGCCAACGAAAACACAAGAAATACTTCGACAGGCATCATGGAGCTCCAGTCCAAACCTCCGTGAGAGTTTCCTCCCAGGAGACTACGTCCTGCAGAAACTGGACCATGAGTTCCCAGTGGTCCAACCTGACAGAGTCACGGACCAGATCGCACCCAGACTCTTACCTTGTGGAGAACCCTACGGTACCCAGTCATAGGCGGAATCGCAAACATCTCGTCTGTCCTAAGTCCATTTCCCTGAGTACCCTTACTCAGAGTGCTGCCTGTCCACAACTTCCATCCAAAACCCAAGACACCCTGTCTGACACTCAGCCAGTCCCAAGGCCTTGGGCTAGTCCCAGTCACCAGGACCACCCCAGGCTGGTATCCAATACCACCATCCAAACGCCCACGGGACACCAGCAGCCTGCCTTCCAGAGCAGTCCGGCCAGACCAACCCTTCACATCAACCGTTCCTGTAGGAAACCCGCTGTGGACGAGCCTTACGCTCCAGCACGATACAGGGGACTAAAATCGACACCTGTGGTCTGTCGT
>JAGGCT020003490.1:0-13632 GCA_017654935.2 Phymorhynchus buccinoides
AAGAAAGGAGTGATTGCCATTGTAAAAATATTGTGGTCTATTGGAGAGTATTCACCCAGAATCTTTTTCAAGCTGTTCGAATATCAAGTGCAACCAATTCTAATTTATGGTGCAGGGATTTGTTGTTTATCAGAAAACCAAGAGATAATAGAAAAAGTCAATTTGTTTGCATTCAAGCGATTCATGGGAGTTAACCCCAAATTGTCAAAACACTTGATATATGGTGAAACGGGCAGGTATCCTTTTCACGTTGCAACACGTTTGAGATGTATACAAATTTGGTTACGTCTTATACAGGTGGATGGTAGTAGATACCCAAAATAAAGCCTATAATATTCTGTTAATTAAACCTTCAGAAACAAAATTACGATACATGGGCTTGTAAGGTTAGAAATATGTTGTACCGTTTTGGCTTTGGATAGGTTTGGGAAGCACAAGGAGTTGGTAATGGAAAAGCATTCTTGGCAGTATTAAAACAACGATTTAGCCTATTGGTTGTTTTCAACAAGATTGGCATGCAAGTTTAGAGTCGCGCACATTTAATTATGTATAAGCATCCTACAAGCAAACGTTTACTTTAAGTACTCATTTATGTGAAATTGTGAATATCAAAGCACGAAACACTGTCCAGGTTTAGAATTGGCATGTCCCCTTTGAATCGTCACTTTTTGCAGTTTAAAATTGACACAAATACAAAATTAATGTATATTGTCCTTTTTGTAATCATAATTATTCCTGAGTAGGAAATCCACTTTTTGTTTGTTTGTCCTATGTATGACACCTTTCGAAGAGAACTTATTCCAAAAAAGAATTATAACAATCATTCTATTTTTAATTTTGTTTTTATACTTTACTTCTTGTACAAACAAAAGTATCTAGTCTATGAACGTATAGGAGTGCTGTTTTGGCTCTATCTCTAAACGGGCGATTGAATACATTAGACGTACAAGACTTATACAGAAGGTCGCGTAGTATTGCATCAATGTGTACATGCTCTAATAAGTGCTACTTTGTCAGATATTGTGTGTGTGGTGGTCCAAGGCAATCACGGAAATACTCATTGGACAGATGTGAGATGTATAATGACCTAATTACATTTTCATGACTCCTGACTCTCTCTCTCTCTCCTCTCTTCTCTCTCTCTCTTCTCTCTTCTCTCTCTCTGTTTAACAGAGAGACTCCCTATCAGAAGTATAGAATAACGCACTTTTTAGATCAGCTATACGCGTGTAAAAAATTTCCCATATCAGAGATGGTGCTAGAAATTTTCACTTTAGGTCCCTTTGACCTAAACAGCCACAAAAACTTAGGCCTATTTCAAGCATTTTAGGCCCTCTCACTCGGTTCATAATATGCAACATCTCACATGACCAATGAATTTGATTTGTTATCTGAACATAGTAGCGGTCATCTGCCACCGTCTTTTATCATAGCCTTGTCTTCGTTTTGGGGCACTTTTCGCATTATACAAAAACTCAGTGAAGCAGTTTGACAATACGCTGGAATGGACGTAGTTACTCAAGATACTACAGTTCTCGCTTATTTGGACGAAAGTCACTCACACTACGGTGTTGCAAGATCGTCCGCCATACAGCTGGCTAAGGGAAGCAACTCTCATGAGGCAATTGGCCTTGTGCTAGCAAAATCATGACGTGACAAAGTTAGCTTTTTGATCTCGGTCACACGCGGTGCAAGCAAACTTTGTTTCACTTCATTGTTCATAAAAAAAACGGATACACTTCGTTGTTCATAAAAAAAAACGGACATACTCGTGCCGATTTGGTAATGAAACCTTCGGCCCACTGGGCCGACAGGAGCGGTTGACTTTTAGGACATTTTTTGTATAATTTTCGGCGAATCGCCGTAGGCCGACGGCAAACAACAACCCTGCATATCCAACCTGACATTGATTATGCATCAACATGTTGGGATTCAGCTAGTAAAAACACACTCAAACATGTTGAAAGATTATATAAACGCTCTCAGGCTTAAACTCATACTCCTTAAATCGTCCTCCCTAGAAACCAATGACTATAAAGACCTTAACATTCTACCATTTGATTTGAAATGCCTACTAAATAAAGGTACCCTTATGTACAAGATCATAAATAAGTTAGCACCAAAAACACGATCAATCTTTAATTATATGTAACTAAAATTAGTAAAGTCCATACAATTCGAAGCTAAAACCAAATAGCAATGCCCTGCCTCAGAACAGATCTATGCATCTATCCCTTACACATCGTTATCCCTTACATTCTTGTAACGAGCCGCATGTTTAAATTGATCTGAAAAACGACAGCGCTCGCTGGATGATTCGTCAAAAAAAGAAAACGTATGCGTTCTAACAACAGTCTGATGTTTCCTTTGGAAAATCGGATCACAAGTTCCTAATGGACAATCTTGTTAATCAGGAATGTTTAATTAATGAGTTTTACTACAAACAGATGTGCCAATGCCATCAACTTATGCCTAGATTCCTCTCTCTCTATCTCTGTCTTCTGTGTATCTCTCTCTGTCTCTCTCTCTCAATCATATTCCCATCTTATCTTCTTTTTTCTTTCTTTTATTCTTACTTAAAAGTGGTATTATTCTGAAATATTGTCACGGTCTCAGAATTGTTTCCCTTTTTTTCGTACTCAATTTAAACCAGCAATTAGAAGTTCACCGATTGTTAATTATTATCCACAGTTTGCTAATTGAATTCCCATTTTTGATTCTTTTTCAATCTACCTTCATTGTGCCAATTTTTGTTCCATCTTTGGTTTTTTTTACTTGATTGTTTTAATGTCAAATGTTCTTGCTTGGTGCATGGTATGAATGTGTGAGTGAGAGTGCAAGGTGCAAAGAACCTATTGTAGCTTATCCTTTTTACCCTCAATAGAACATTCGTATTTTGTATTTCTTTATTCATAAATGGAAAGGGATTGGAGCAGGGAAGGTTAACTTATGTGGTTCACTCCAATGATTGGATATGCAAGGTGAATTTTGATCCTGAGCGGAGACCGTCTCGAGATGGTCTGGGGAGCGAGGATTTTCCGGATTTCTTGTTTTTGTTTGTGACCAGGTGCTTCTGGATAGTGTGGGTGGCGTAGTGTTTGGGGGCTACAGTGGTGAGGGGTAGCCTGTGTGTTGTCCTGATTGGTGTGGGGACATGGCCGTTGGGAGATACAATTCTTGGATCTTTGGACGGTTGTATCCACGGAGATGGTCTCTTACCATGGTGCTTTTTGGACTTGATGCAGCTGGAGCTGCTTGGGTGTTGTCTTTAAAATAAATAAAAAAATTCAGGGGAATGGATGGGGGAGTGGGATTGGGGCTCTCGTTTGCCGGACCTTTTTTTCTGGGTGGGTTTCCCTCTGGGCTTCTGTATCTCTACTGGGAACGAAGAGGGGACCTGCTTGATTCTTGAGAGTATAACTATAATGCGTCTTAGAATACCCAGTCAATCAATTGTTGTCGATATGCCCAAACTATGTTAACAGTATCCAAAATGTTTTATTTTCTAACTTTTTCAGCATAATGACAAAGTACTTACCTAAGTATGCAGCATCACTCATCCATACTAACAAGCTCATGCACCTAAGCACACGAGCGTACACACATACACACACACACACCGCACATCCGCACATGCACACACACACACACACACAACACGCACACATACACACACGTATACACACCACAACACAAACACGCACACACGTGTATGTGTGCCCATACACTACTACTTATTTATAGAATGCAGATGAATACAACAGATTTATTTGGATAGAGTTGTAGTGCGGGGATTTATTTTGGAGAAAGAGAGGAGGAAGGGAGAGGGGGAGGGGGGGGAGAAAAGGAAATGTGTAAGACCTGGATAAAAATGTATTGAACCCGATCTCACTACAAATTCTGGTTTTGTGGGGTAGCTTCTAATCACAGTGATTAATTTTTAAGAGCTCGTGCAAAACTCGCCTTCCTTGCTTGCTTGCTTCGTGTTTGCTTTTATGAGTTTTATGAGTTTTGATCATAATTGTTATTGTGTACCGCTGTATTTTATAGGCTGTTTTAGTTGGCCTGGTGCTTTGCTCATCCAAGGTTTAAGAATAAACTGAAATATCGCGATTTTATCGGTGTTTTAAAAAAAAAAATTATATTGATTCATAAATGAATAATGACTTTTGTAAGGCCTACAGTTTCTTACTGCATTAGCATAAGCTTACTACTTTTCGTTGTGTTAGTACTATGCTGTACAGACTTTGGAGTGGGTGTATGAGAGAAAAGATTGTTTGCTGTAACGTAAAATTCAGTCAGGAGAGAATGTCTTCTTATGTTATATTAAGCCATAGTTCATTGTATAGCTTCATCTTATTATCTGCGATGAAAAGACGGGACCATATTAAAGCAATATGATATTTGCATTTATAATGAATATGCCTGTCCGTCCGCGTCCCAAACTAATTTAGTGCAGAAATAACAACAGAACACACAGTTGGAAGTCAATCATAATGTCTATATGTCACCAATACTCAGTGACATGCAGAACTATGGGCCATAAATAATGTCAACTTTTCCTAAAATGAATGTGTTCTGGAAAGAGGTTTTTGGTGCATATAAGGAGTTTTGAGTGCAGAAATAGATCAAAGAATGTAAGCTAGGCCTATGCCAAAGGCTGTGTAAGTAGCATTCCTGGCCACTGCAAAGAACACCTTTTGCAAGAGTGAATGCCCTTGGTGGGTGGAAGGGTAGATGGTTGAGTACTGACCAAACAAGGAAACAACTCTCTTCCAATAACCCTACTTTTGAGGCCACTGAATGGCTTAGCCTTTAAATTGCAAGAGTGAATGCCCTTTTGAATACTAAGTGATCAACAAGGGCTTAACTCTTGCCATACAACCTCGAAGGGCGTTGATAACCCTAGTTGCAGTGGCCATATTTTTGTATAATCGATTTTCGTTTTCTTATGATCAGATGTGTATTCTGGTATTTTTGGTTCTTGTTTCTTTGTAAGCTTTATTTTAATTTTTTTACTCTATTTTTTTTTCCTTCTTCCTATTTGTTCTGAATAGAGAAATCCGTTTAAACGTCCTCCGGTCTGAAACAGACACATGTGGGACATTAGTAGATATAAAGATGGTGGGAACGATCCTGGAGGTAATGCCTGGAGGCAGTGCAACTCCAGAAAAGGGTTTTAATGATATGATGATGAAAATCCGTTTTAACGTCCTACCGGTCTGAAACAGACAAATATGGGACATTAGTAGATATAAAGATGGTGGGAAACGAATCCTGGAGGCAATGCCCGGAGGCAGGTGCAACTCCAGGAAAGTCACGAATTTCTAATGATACTAAAGTGTAAAAGTATACTGGTTTTTAATGTGTATTTCTGTTCATGTTTATAGTCTACGTAATGATGATTTTAAAAACAATTTTACGAAAATAACTTTTTCTTTTTTTTGGCGTTCTCAAATTGTAAAAATTATAAATTAAGTTGTTTTAAAGATTCATGTTTGGTTAAATGAGACATATTTCCAAATCCTGAATTTAAAAAAAAAATGTTAGTTTTGGATACGAGTGAGTTTTTAAAGGGTAGCAAATATTTTTTGGATTTGTGGGATTGAACTGAATGAGGGTTGTTCAATGGATCCATTTATGTAGATAATATGATTTTCTTTTTTGTAATAAATCGGTAATATATGTGAGTCGATATAATTATGTTGTAGCCTATGTCACTTCTTTTATTCTTTGTATACCTTGCTTGCTTGCTTGAAGAATGTCATAATGTTGTTAATTTGCATATTACAGAGCCTCTTGTTATTCTGGGGATTGCATTTTTTATTTCATTATGTTACATGCAAAAGAGTATATATACAATTGTAAATTGAACAATTGTAAATTGTACCTGTACTGCAAGGTTTTATAAATAAGTTAAAATACAGATATATTGTTGAAGAGTATATTGCCCGTAAAGATTTGATTCATAATCAGTTTGTTGCAAAATGGGCCTCTTATGTGCCTGCCTTTGAAATCTCAGGCTAAAACAACTGTTTGTATCTGTGTGTGTGCCCACCCCCCCCCCCCCTCCTCTCTCTCTCTCTCTCTTTTTTTCTACAATTTTGTGTGCTTATCATGTATTTAATCAGACCCAGTGTAAATGTGTTTGTTGGTTAAATTATTAATTTGGTTGACAGTTTGTCTTTTGATGCGCAACTCACTTCTGTTTCCATGCGCTCATGATACACCTCTTTGTCCAATGTGCGTGCGCGCAAACGCGCGCATGTATGTGTAAGTAATTTTCTTCATCTTCTTGATTAATGTGAATTTACTTCACTTGTATATTTATATGTGGATTTTGTGTATCTGTGAATTTTCGCTCGTTGTCACATACACAGTCCAGAGGATGTTCTTATTTGTATTTTTTGTTTTGTTTTCTGTTTGTCGTGTGCTTGTCCTTCGTTTTGTTTATGTGTGTCTATTTTGTCCTGTCAGATACGTTTTTTGGGGGCCCCCCCCGCCCCCCCCTCTTCCTTCATTCTTTCGTATCCTCCTTTAATTATTACAACCAAAAAAAAGCAATACATTAATGTAAGAAACTGTTGATGTGTACGTGTGTACAATTATGTATTGTATAAAAAAAAGTCAATTAAAAAAAATGAGTGCAGAAATAGATCAAAGATGTAAGCCAAGCCTATGCCAAAGGCTGTGTAAATAGCATTCCTGTATGTACACACTGCAAAGAACACCTTTTGCAAGAGTGAATGCCCTTGGTGGGTGGGGGAAGATGGTTGAGTACTGACCAAACAAGGGAATAACTCTCACCAATAACCCTATTTTGAGGCCACTGAATGGCTGCCTTTTGCAATCAGAGTGAATGCCCGTTTTGGATACTGATCAACAAGGGACTTAACTCTTGCCATCACCTGAAGGGCGTTGATAACCCTAGTTGCAGTGGCCATATTTTTGTACAATCGATTTTCGTTTTCTTATCATCAGATGTGTATTCCGGTATTATTTTCTTGTTTCTTTGTATGCTTTTTATATTTATTTATATTTCGTCTTTTCAATGTGTATTTCTGTTCATGTTTATAGTCTACGTTGATGTTAAAAACAATTTTACGAAAATAACTTCTCCTTTTTTGACGTTCGCAAATTGTAAAAAAATATCAATTAAGTTGTTTTAAAGAATCGTGTTTGGTTAAATGAGACATATTTCTAAATCCTGATTTTTTTTTAAAAATTGTTAGTTCATAATGTTTGGATACGAGTGAGTTTTTAAAGAGTAGCAAATATTTTTTGGATTTGTCGTATTGAACCGAATGAGGGTTGTTCAATTGAATGTGTGTAGATTTATGTAGATATGATTTTCTTTTTCGTAATAAATTGGTAGTATATGAGTCGATATAATTATGTTGTAGCATATGTCACTTTTTTCCGTCTCTGTATACCTTGCTTGCTTGCATGAATGGCCGCATTAAATACAATACTTACTTTTATTTGTTGCGTTTTGTTGTGAGAGTATGGTGCGGGAATATTCTCTTCTGAAACAATCGATTTTTGATTCCAACAAAACATAAATTTATATTCTGTATTTCTCGATCTCTCTCCTCTCTCCGTCTCTCTACTCTCCTCTCTCTTTGTTTTTCTTTTCGTTCTTCTTTTCTCTCATCTCTCTCTCTCTCTCTGCTTTCTCTCTATCTCTCGCTCGTCTCTCGAGCTCTCGATCTCATCGCCCCCCAGTGGCCAGGTTACTCTCTCTTCTCTTATTCTCACGTACCCACACTGGACACACACCACACACACAACACACAAGGCACAGAGAGATGAAAGAAACGAGGAGCTAGAGAGAGAGCATATTACAGGGCACACATACGCGTGGGTGCACACACTTGTGCACCAACAACACTACACAAACACACGGCGCACTGACGCACTTTGATTCAGGCTATGAATGAGGCTGCGGGACTAGTACCAATCACGTTAAAACAATGCAACGATGACTACAAATTGCACGAAAAATAAAACCATTTGGGAAAGAGCAAAGCAGAACAATACATAATATATTCGCAAAATGTATTTGACTGGCCTAACGCGTTATCACAAAACTCTATGAGCTTTATATATAACATTCAACAATCTGACAAAAAAACAAGCTTGGTTAAAATCTTCCCCGACGTTTCGTCTCTCGACTTTTTCCAGCGGTCTCTTTATTCTGAACAAGTGGCCAGTACAAATTACATTTTCGTTTTCCACCCCTGAATAAAACTCACCAAAAATAGTTATACAGGTAAAAGCCGGGTAGTCACAGGCACGCTAAAAATCAGGTTAATCTTGCTTACGGATAACTTTAATCAAAATAAGATATACTGTAATGTGATAAAACCATCATACAACCACTGAAGGAAGAAGCAGGAAAAGGAGGGGAGGGGGGTGGGGAAGGAGAACAAGAGTGACCAAGACGGTGAGGGAAGCAGAGAGGACAGACAGACAGACAGACAAATAGGCAAGCAGGCAAATAGTCAATCAGTCGGACAGGGACGTAGGGAGACAGGGATAGAAACACACAGCTGGAGAGGAAATGAGAAAGAAAGAGAGAGAGAGAGAGGGAGGGGGGCGGGGTTACAGTGCAGAAAACAGTCAGAAAGACAGACGGTACCAGAAGGATGGACAATACTGACAGTTGGAGAATAATCAGATTGAATGTAGGGAAACAGAGGAGACAACAACGCAGACAGAGACAGAGAGAGAGGGGGGGAGGGGGGGATGGGGGGGGAGAGGGACGGGAGAGAGAGAGAGTCACTAGTCGTTTATATCAGACCTCATTCCTAACCTTATATTATAAGCACACACGCTTATTATACACGCACATACATTACTTCGTACTCCACACCCACCCACACTACCACCCACACACCCACACCACACACCCATCCACACCCCACACACCCACACACACACACATATACACCACCCACACCCACACACTCCCCCACCCACACACCCACACACACCCCACCCACAACACACAAACTTAAACACACACATGCGTACATACATGTTCTGGATGCATGCTTGTATGCATGCACATCTCCAACAACCCTAAACTCTTCTCTCTCTCCAACCCACCCTCTTATAGGTAGTCATATGTAAAAGTCAATGTGGCTGTACTTATTCTCTAAAATGGACGTTACATTTAAAACTCAATGATCATCTTAGTTCTGCTGAGATTACGTAAGGGTATTGAGCCCTTTGGGGTGGACTGTTTGTAATTTGGAGAACCAGAATGATTCCCTCTTCAGTCTGTATTCAGCATTGTCCGTCAGCACTTTCTCTATGATCAGGCACCTCATGTCTTGGAGAGAGTGTCCTGATTGGTTGAAGTGGCGCGTGACCAATGTCCCAGTATTCTTGTTTATATTGGACCTATGAAGGTAGAATCTTGTCTTCAAGCTATTCTTCGTTTCCCCAACGTACTGGCTCATTCTACACCTGCTACAGAAAAGTAAATATATATTACTGTTACGTTTGTGGAGTTTCGCACGTTACGTGATGCCGTATTATTCGATGAATGTCTCGCCTGTGGCTGTGCTGCCGAACGTGTTGGTCTGTCACCAGGTGCTCCTGGCAGATTTGGAACATTTCTTGGTGCATTTGAAGCACCCCCTGGGGGTGAGGAGTCCTGCAGGGCGGATGGGAGGGCGGAGGGCATCAAGTGGTTCCTCAGCGTTTTGCTGTTTCTCTCTCCCACGATGGGGGGATCCGGGATGGCTTTCTCCAGTCTGGGGCTGGTGTGCGGGATGGGGTGGAGTTCCTGCAGCCATTTCCGTAGGGGTGGGTTGGACGGGTTGTGGGTCACAATCAAGGGGGTGCGTTGGGTGTGCTGTTTGGGTCTGTACTGCAGAAGGAGGTCTCTGGGCTGGTGTTGCGCTTTCTCCAGTGCTTCAGTCAGGCATGTCTGCTTGTATCCACGAAGGCGCAGCTGTTCTGTCAGCTGCTTGCACCGCTCATTGAAGTCAGATGGTTTGGAGCAGAGGCGCTGCAAACGAAGGAATAGGCTGTAAGGTAAGTTCAGCTTACAGTGGTGAGGGTGGCTGGAGCTGAAATGCAGGTAGGAATGTACATCGGTTGGTTTGCAGTAGAGATCAGTGTAAATATGTCCTCCTTCTAGTTTGAGTAAGATGTCTAGAAAAGGTAGAGTGGTTGAAAAGTTTGCTGTGAATTTGATTGTAGGATGTACAGTGTTGATGTAGTCCAGAAACGTTTGCAGGTCAGAAGTGGAGCCCAACCAGAGGAGCAGGATGTCGTCGATGAAGCGCTTCCATAGATCTTTACGGATGGGGACGGGGCTGCCTTTGCCTTCCAGTAGACCTCCTCTAGTAGACCCATAAACAGATTGGCACACAGATCGGAGGAACGCCATGGGAGTTCCCATGGCTGGCTGGTACCGGAGATTTGGTGGTAGTGGCTTTCTTCAAAGCGGAAGAAGTTGTTGTGGAGGACATGCTCTACTGCTGTTATGATGTCCTTGGTTGGGGGCGCATCCGGTAATGCTGTGTGCTGGAGATGGTGACGAATAGCTCTTATCATGTCCTGGTGGGGAATGTTTGTATACAGGCCCACTACGTCTATTGTCACAAGCGCTGCATCGTGCAGTGGACCCAGTTTGTTGTTCCATTCGTCAATGATTCGGAGCATGTGGGTTGAGTCTTGTATATAACTCGGTAGCCTGTGGACCACTTCTCTCAGCCAATGGTCCACCAGCTTGGAAAATGGTTCTGTCGGGCCCCCCACCCCAGACACAATTGGACGCCCAGGTGGATCTTTCAGGGTTTTGTGCACCTTCGGAAGATGGTAAAATATAGGTGTCCTTACTTTCCTTATGTCACATAGAGCCCATTTGTACGTATTCAGGTCTATATAATCTTTTTCGTGCAGTTTTTCAATGATCTTGTTTGATGTCTTAGCTACCTGAACCGTGGGATCCTTTCTCACTGGTTCGTAATGAACCCTGTTCTCCAGCTGTCTGTTGGCCTCCTGGATGTAGTCTGTGGTGTTTTGTACCACTATGGCGCCACCTTTATCTGCAGAGCTAATACGGAGAGTTCTGCTTCTGACAAGGTTCTGGAGTTCTCCCAGTGCTCGCCTATCCTTTCCGTTTAAATTATCATGTGGTCGTTTAGGTACGTGGGTGTCCGCTCGGGCTTGTAGAATGTTGCAGTAGGCATCAAGGGCTTTATCCCGACCTGTGGGTGGTTTGTATCCAGTTGGCTTGTAGAAGTTTGGGTGGGCTGTCTCCTGTTGGGTTATCGGGATCGTAGAAGAGTTCTTTGAGTCGTAATGTTCGGCATCCTTCTTACACGTGCTGTCTTGATTTGCTAGCTGATAACTACTGTTTACTGGAGGCGTTGGGCACAACTGTATTCCCTAATGATGACAGTACTTTGATTTGCTCTTCAGTGAGGGGCATATCTGACAGAGTTTGATGACGACTTCGCTGTTCTTTAGCAATGCTGTTCTTGGAAGTAGGTAGTAACCACATGATTTTTCCTTTTGAATTGAAGGCCCTTCGGATTTCTTGATTTGGGTTTTCTGTGGTGCAGTGGCTTGTCTGTATATTAGCACATGACAAACCCATTCATCTTCTTGTTTTTCTTCTTTGCGGTAAACTCCAGGTCTGTGCTTTTGGCGTCATTTGGCCCTTTTGAAAACAGAGTATTGTTTCAAAGTGAATGTTATTCCTGAATCGATTTGAAAACAATTCATAAAGTTTGTAACTCATGGAGTGTGGATTGCGCTTGCTTTATCCACGCGTGAGGCCATTGTATGGGCATTTCACAGGGTCAGAGCAATGTATTCATTTCAGCACTATCCCTTACAATGGTCACAGACCGGCTAGCAAAGCGTTCTAAGATTGTCGTTCAAATGAGTGTTTGTGTAAAAAAGGTGCGGATTTAGTAGTAGATAAGCTAGTGGCCTGATAGCTGGCGATAACGCGCAACCTGCTATCCCTTTGGGTCACTGATTTCCTTAGATGAGGCATGGGAGGGCGGAAAGAAAACAACTTGCATAGGGTTCATAATGACCTGTCGCAAGTTTTTTTTGTACCGTGATTCTCGCTAGGCACGAGTGCTAAGTGGTAGAATATGTGTCGCACTGCACATGCGCTGGTACTACAGACATTATTTTGACGCCCTATTTGAAGGACATATGAACGACGAAAATCAGCAATACATGCAAACCCAAATTATTAAAAACGGTTTAGGCAAAAAAGATATCACCCTCTAATATCAAAAAAAACAAAAAGCTACGAGCAAATGACAATGTCAGCAAAAAAAAAAAAAAAAAACTTGACTAAAGCGCTTACAAAAAATAGTTAAAATTTAAATAACACCTTTTTATACCCCCGCAGAGCAAGGGGTGCAAACGCCAATAGTTAAATTCGGATTTTACGCATGTAACATTTTCTGGAAATAAACTGACATATAATATCATTGTATTTGGGATATTTCATTACAAAATGAAACTTCAAGGTCCTTCTGATCGCAGTCACTACATAATCGTTCTTTATGGGGTATTCCAAATCTTCTGCCAATTTCTGTCATCAGTTTATGATTACCACACCGAAACCGTATAAGAGGATACATATAAACATCAGGCAACATTTCAATACATCTTTCACGGCAGAAATCGGTTTTATAATATCTATGAAATAAACATTTATTACTAGACTCTAAGGCATCATTCCAAGTACATTTGTAATTATTCTCGAATGAAGCACGAACATTTGTGCAAAGTCTGTTAACAGACAAACAATTTTGTGTATCCCACACACAGTCAGTTCCAGTTTCTATTGAAATATCCCGTATACATGTCAACCACCCAGAAGTAAAAACCTGATTTCTATATAAAATCATACAAAACTTTATGCCATCTAGAGGAATATTTGTTGATTTGTGACGAAAGTAGCGAGAGGAGAGAGAGATGCCCAAACTCTTATCATACGTGCTTTTATTTGAACTGACACAGGATAATTCCCAGTTCTCCATATATTCAGCTCTGTTTTGGTAAACGATTTAAATGAAAAGATGTTTCAAAAATGTAAGCGAAAACTTTCCATTAGTTTATATCACTATAACCCACATTCACACCAGAAAGAAGAACAGGTAGTATCATTGATTGATATAAATCCAATAAATATTTGACAGGCCAATTTTTTGAATTTGTACATCTTCAATAAAGAAAACTTGTACATGAGCTTGATCATACAAATACTTCTTACATTTATTAAAATTTTGGTACTAGTTCATATACTGGCTTTCTAAACTTTAAAAACTTTTCTAGGATATTACGTCCATTAAAAACTACCACCTTTTGTTTTGCGACATTAAGGTTTCCGTTCATCACACCCCGCCCTAAAAAAAACCCGCAGATAATACATCAAGAGCATGCCGTAAACCTTGGAAGAGAATTAGCAATAAAATAAAAAAAACAAAACAATTATCGTTTCAAGCATATACCAGTAAAAGTACAACTATTGTAACCTAATACAATTTGAGTCTTTGAAGATTACAAAGAGAGACCACTCGCATGTTGAATCCGTTCACAAAATCAGGAAAAGGATAGCTTCAAGGACGTCGCGAGTATCCG
>JAGGCT020003491.1:0-7500 GCA_017654935.2 Phymorhynchus buccinoides
GTTAAGAACAGGAGTCAGAGGAGAGGAGTGGTGTGACGGCTTCAATGAATTATATTGGCGGTTGAATTTAAGTACGTTTTATGAAAGATCAAATAAAACTATAATTTATGTGGTGTGTTGTATTAATTAAATTAATGTTCGATGAATGAAAACAACATGTTATTTGTTAATATTGTGTTGAATACTATGGCCGACATTCTGTTAAGTATTACTAATTATTGCTAGTCAAACCCCGATTCCGATCTTTGACAAGTTAAAAATTTTACAAGTGGCGGCTAAGTTCTTCGTGTATTAGAAACACAATACAATACCTGATGCAATGGAAACAGACACCGTGAAAACTTGCGAAGGAAGGCACAAAATAAATATAAGTCATAAGTTTCTTTATTGTCCATTGGCATTGTATTGTACAACGCACATGGAAACTTTTGTCTTCCACCGTGTAAAAATAAAATATGAAATAAAAGTATGAAATAAAAAATAAATTTACATTAACAAAATATGTAACTCTCACACCACACCCAATCATTCATCCGCTCTCCGCTATCTTGCTCACTCATCATGCAACCCACCGCCACTGCTGCCTTTATTTTTTAACCTTTTCTTTTCTTTTTTTCCTTCCTTTACTCCTTTCGCGTCCTTGTCCCTTTTCTCTTTATTTTCCCTCCACCACCCCCCCCCCGGCTTTTTTAAAATGTTGTTTTTTAGGTAGGCTTTTCCCGCTCTCTTTCATCCTATTGTCTGTGTGGCTGACTAAGATGGACATTTCCAAGAGCCTTAAGTGTTGTTATTTGATACAAAAATGTCTGTGTTTCTGTGTGACCTAGTGTTAGGTGTACTGACACATTCATACTGTGCGAAGCTGGTGTATGTGTGCATGTATATAGTCAAGGTATTCAAAATAGTTTGTTAAAAATGTCAACAAATCTATCGTTAGGTAGCCTACTTCGTTCTACCATCTATTCCACTTCAAACGCACCCTCACTGCAGCCGACTCAAAATTCTGTTATACCTTCTTACAAAACACAACATTAAACAATGTGCTATTCAGCTTACACTGGAGTTTTAGTGTTCGTAAATTACTTTGATTTTCCACATGCACTAACATAAGAGAAACATAATTTAAAATGCTTCCATTTCAAAATATATAGATAAATATAACCCAAAGCCGTGTTCACCTGATGAGATCCCCATGGATCGAAACAGCTGTCGTGGACTGGGCTCTGTCGTGCCTCCCTTAGGAAAGGAGGAGAAACTAGGAAAACTTTTTCTTATACTGAGCACGCCATAAGCCTAGCTTATTGTTGCTTCAGTTTTGTTGCTATGTATGTTTGAGATGTAAAGACAATAAAAACGTTTAAACCAGCAGAAACTAAGCTAGCACTCTTTTATGTTTTTAGAACGTACACTGGTCAAACTTTGCTAAGGATAGACTTTTATAACCTTGGTTTGCTAAAAGGTGGTGTCATTGTAAGCGATAAAATGCATATGACCCTTTTAGATCTCGTGAACCAATGCACAGAATCGCTTAGCTTTGCTTAGAGTAGAGAGGGAGGAGTAGACACGGGCAAGGATAGCAACTCTGTGTAAAGATAGTAACTCTCAAAAAAAAAAAAAAAAAAAAAAAAAAAACATCATCGACATGATTGTGAAGGGTGTGCGCCCCACCAATTTAGGGTGTGCATCCTGGTTAAGTATGCGCACCCCACCATTAACGGCCAGCCACACGTCAATAAATCAATCACATCAAATCAATCAATCAATCAATCAATCAAATCAATTTATTATCTTCAAACAGAAGAAATTTGTTGCCCAGCTTGCGCATAAAATACAGAATAAATAATAAAAACATTTCATTAACTGGTCAGTTACACAACATATACATTGAAGAAGACAATTCTACACAAACAATAGGCACAAGTAGATAACATGGAAACACACACGACACACACACACCACACACACACACACACACACACACACACACACACCACACACACACACACACACGCACTACACACACACACACACACACACACAATAAGCTAAAACTAATAAAGATAGACCTTTAGTTAAATGCACTATTCCTAAATTAAAGCAAACAGTAAGATTAACTTGCTTAAATACATAAAGGATATTACTTTAGATGCCTTGGTATCACAAGTCAAGTAATCAGCGTGACTACGATTCGATCACGTGATTTCGAAGCGCGAATACATTATGTTCTTGGATACCACGTAATCGAATCGTTTCATATCGTACTGTCGTGCGATTGTAGTGGACGTATGGCTGGTTCTTTAAGGGTGTGCACCCCGGTAAATGGTATGCTCTCCAGTCAAGTATGTGTAGGTGTATCACCCAAAGGACGCAAGATTCAAGATAATGATATAATGTATTACTCTTCTCAAGAAAAGGCTACTGTTCTCAATGAGTATTTTGCTAATCAGTGTTCTCTAGACAAGGACGATGATGAGATCCCAAGATTAAATGAGTTTCGGGGATCTGCCAGACAGTTAGTTCTTACTAGAGATGCAGTGTTGGAGGCTCTGAAAAGTCTCGATCCAGGGAAGGCTGTAGGTCCTGACCTGGTTCATATCAAAATTATAATTGCTGCTGCAGAGGTTATTCGCGAACCTTTGACCAACCTATGTAACCGTTCACTGACTGAATGTAAATTCCCTAAAGTGTGGAAAGTAGCCCATATTACACCTATATTCAAGAAAGGGGATAGGCACAAATGTGAACATTATCGTCCCATTTCATTATTAAGCTGTATAAGCAAAGTATAAGCAAAATGTGTTCAAAAACATGTATTCAAGCACCTTTTACATAACAATCTTTTAACAACAGCACAGTCTGGTTTTAGTCCACATGACTCCACTGTTTTTCAACTCTTGAGCATTTATGATGATTTTTGTAAATTTTTGGATTTTCTTTGATGTCTCCAAGGCATTTGACAAAGTTTGGCACAAAGGATTGTTATATAAACTTCATGCTCTTTGTATCCGAGGACAGCTGCTTGAGTGGTTTTCTGACTAACTAAGGGATCGAACCCAGACAGTTGTATTAAAAGGAAGTAAATCACCATATGTCCCTGTGCTGGCGGGTGTCCATCAAGGTTCTGTCCTCGGGCCACTACTTTTTCTTGTATATATAAACGATATTACAAATTATATTGAATCTATTATTAAACTTTTTGCGGATGATACCAGTATGTACCTAGGCTTAGAAAATGCTGACATAAGAACAGAAATTCTGAACTCGGATCTTGAAAAAAATAGAATATGGGCAACTAAATGGAAAGTAAAATTTAACCAAGCAAAAACTAAACTGATGACAATATCCAACCAAGCAATACCAAATACACAACCTTTGATTTTCAATAATGAAGTTGTACAGGAAACAAATTCTCACAGGCATCTTGGAGTAATTATTCAAAGCAATTGCAAATGGGACCTTCATATCAAATCAATGTTGTCTAAATGCCATGTTCTTGTTGCTTGTCTTCGGTCTTACAAATATCGACTCAGTCGAAAAGCACTTCTCACTATGTACAAATAATTCATTTTACCCCATTTTGATTTTTCTGATGTTGTCTGGGACTTCCAGTCCTTAGGTATGGAAAGAATTGTATACTGAACAAAGCACATGAATATTTTAAAGCGTACAAAATAATAAACATACGTAATACAGACACTGCAACCGACACGACGAGTATGCGGTGCTTCTTTCGATGAGTATAAGTAGGATAAATAGTTTTAAATGTTTTCCAAAAGATATAAAAAGTTACGAAATGGTGCAGAGATAACATTCTGGTTTACAGATTAAAATTATTGAAAAGCCAGGGGAAGCGACTCAGTGTATATAATGATTGCAGTGGTAAAAATAGACCGCACTTCAAATCGAGGCTGCTCTTTAAAATGATGTTTCGTTTCCAATGGTCAACCTATGGCGATATTTTTCACGCCAGAGGGCAGTCAATGCACTAGGGGCTTATCACGCGATTTTCTTACTTGGGCGTAGTGAGAGAGAGAGTGATGGTAGGACCACTCACTGTCTCTCTCTCTTTCTTTATCCCCAACTAATAATATAGAGAGGATTAGCCCCACACGAGCGTCATGCCCTCTGGCGTGAGAAAAATCGCACTAAGTCTCTCATTGTCGCACGCCACAAACGATTGCGAATCCGCGCTTCTTTTAACATGCGTAAAGCGCGCGGGACAGGCTTTTGCGTTATGTCCCCATCCTAAGGACATGGAACTCAGTTCGATTTCACTGTCCAACTGGAGAGAAAGGATGAGGCTGGGAATCGAGCCTCCAGTCCCTCACGCATTGAATTGGCAGGCGAACTATCATGCCACATTTCCTTGTATGAGATTTATTCCTAGGAATAAGATAGGAATTAGGTTTGGATGCTCCCTTAGCTCTCCTTAAAGATACACTGACGCACCACGATTAAGTCCCTTGGTTTTTTGTAGGGTAGCTGTGACCCACATACACATGTCCCCAACTTCAAATTGAGGCTGCTCTTTAAAATGATGTTTCGGTTTGAATTTGGGGGCATTTGTATGGGAGTGAGACCTGGTCAAAACAAGATTTATTTCCAGCTGTAAGAGGAAACCCGTGATTTTTTTGACACGTGATCTGGTGAATCTTTCACAAATTAAACAAAACAAGCAAACAAACGTGACGCGAGTGAGTCTCAGGTTCGAACCGAAAGGTCCTCTGATATACGTGTGCCATCAAAACGTGTATAGAGGTAGCAGTCACTGAGCCACCAGTCGCTACACAGCGCACAGCTCTGAAGAAAGGAGCACTGTTAAAGCCGAAAATGTAACAACCGCCGCAACAACGAACAAATGTAATAAGTGTTACAATTGTTGGCTTTATCAGAGCACGACGATACCGAAAGCTGTTAGCTCCGAAGCTAGCTTTTTCGTCTTGCTTGAGATAAGTTGATTTCAATTCTTCTTATCAGATGATGAAAATTAGATTTTGTTTGGTGAAAATGGCAATACAATAGTCGTTTCCATTCAACACTTAGCACACGTTAAGCCCAGTAGCAACAAAAAAGTTGTCATTTGATAAAAAAAAAATGTACACCCCCCCCAACACACACACACACACATACACACACACACACACTCACATCAATCACACACAAGTTGCATGCAAGTAAAAAAACAAAAGAATGGGTGGCGCGCCTCTGGCTGCGACGCGTTCCCAGGTTGGGAGCAACCCGAATTTCACAGAGACGCCTCTGTGACTATAAAGTACCAAATACAAATACCATATACCAAATAAGTTTGTATATATTCATAAAAAGACAGGTAATACTTTAAAAAAAATCATCAAGTTGATAATGACAGTAGGCAAGGACAGGAGAATTCAAGAAACTGTAACACAAATATATCCGACAAAAAAAATACGGATATAGTGCAGGTGTTTATCCTCCGACATCGGAATGTGTGGTCTGAATACAGCGCGGAGACGAGTCAAAGCTGAAACACATATGTATTTCACCCGTCATGCCCATATTAGGTATTAGGTATTAGGTATTAGGTTAAGTACTTTATAGTCACAGAGGCGTCTCTGTGAAATTCGGGTTGCTCCCACCTGGAGAGCGCGTCGCAGCCAGAGGCGCGCCACCCAATTTTTATTATTTTTATTTTTTTGCATGCGATTTTTGTCACTGATGAGGGGGGGGGGGGGGGGGGGGGGGTAAATTTCGGGGGGGGGGGGGGGGGGTAAATGACAACTTTTTTCGTTGCCACTGGGTTTAACGTATGCTAAGTGCATGGGCACACGGGACCTCGGTTTATCGTCTCATCCGAAAGACTCCACGTTCAGACCGTTAAGGCCTAGCGCAGAATGAGAGGAAAAAAATCCCCTGTACCCAGGTTCGAACTCGGGTTTACTTGACACGAAGCGAACGCGATACCACTGTGCCACTCTACACATATGTGACCCAGCACCACGAAAGGGACATTAAGTCGCTGGGCTAGTTTCTCACAACAGGCTTGCAAAGTCAAAAATCTCATTTTTTATTATAAATTTTGATTTATGGGTCTTTTCATGCTCTCTAACATCCCATCTTCCAAATTTATAAAGGATAATCCTTGTTATGGTCTCTAAATACTCCAAAAAGTGCTTTCAAATGAGTAGGTCAATGCATATTTTTCAGCTAGGCTAAACTTTACGCTGTGATTTCTCAAAATGGCCGACAGTCACCGTACCAACTTTAAATGCTCATAACTCTAAAACGGAAAAAAAGTTACAAGAATGGTTCTGATGTCATTTGAAAACGAATTGTCTGAAGATTCTAAGTGTGCCATTTTCTCAGAATGGTCATTTTGACACTTAATGTCCCTTTCGTGGTGCTAGGTCACATAATATATATGGCCTGGGAACGCAGAAGAAGAAGAACCGGTGCATTCGTTGTCCTCGATCCACTGAGAGATGTCCTGCAAATTTGTGTTTCTTTGTGGCACAACGCTTAAGTGTATCAAATGTCATACCCCCGAATCCCGTTGTGACATTCATGTAAAACTATCAGGGCTAGCTTTAAAAATACGATAAATTGACGGATTTGTTGTCGTGTTTTGTTTTTTCCAGAAGTGGCGTAGGATGTGTTTGTGGCACATGTTATATTCTTTCTTTATTTTTTTTTAATACCTTAATTCTTTAAAGCGTGCAGAATGCGTCTAAACATTCTTCTAAGTAAGAAAAATCGTCAAATAAAATAATATAAAAAAATCGAATAGGATCACTAGCGCACGTGATAGAAATGATCACTTACAAGAATATGTTTGGAAAAGAAATAAATAAGGAGATAAATACAAAGTAATATCAAGTCATATACGTGCTGTGATAATTTCTTATCACCAACATATTTACGTCCATTTAATCCACTTCCCAGCTGATTACGTTCCCATCAATTTCTATGGTCTTCTTAAAGCGCCCCCCCCCCCTCCCCCCCCCCACGTCACGTGTGACATTCCCTCTTATGCTAGGAAGATTTCTTAAGATTTCTTACCAGCTATAAGAGGGAAAACACGTGAAAACCGTGATTTTGACACGTGACGTGGTGGGTCTTTACGACTGCCACCACGTTAAACCGCTGTAACATGAGATGATAAGAAGAAAATATTTGGTAATTATAGTGTAAGAGGAGAACTTGGTGATTTACTTTTGTCTTTTAACTTAGAAGTGATCCTATAGTATTTATGTTAATGTTATAGGCAGGCTCTCTCTCTCTCTCTCTCTCTCTCTCTCTCTCTCTCTCTCTCTCTCTCTCTCTCTCTCTCTCCTCTATCTCTCTCCCCCTCTCTCTCTCTCTCCTCTCTCTCTCTCTCTCTCTCTCTCTCTCTCTCTCTCCCCCTCTTCTTTCTCTCCCCCCCTCTCTCTCTCTCTCTCCCCCCCTCTCCCTCTCTCTCTCCCCCCCCTCTCTCTCTCTCTCTCTCTCTCTCTCTCTCTCTCTCTCTCTCTCTCTCTCTCTCTC
>JAGGCT020003491.1:12500-13626 GCA_017654935.2 Phymorhynchus buccinoides
TAAAGCTATGAAGATAATGTATGACAGCACCATGGAGACAAAAGTTCGCAAAAGCACGCCATCAGTAAGCCTAAAAATAAAAACAGATATGTTCGTTTGCTTCGGGAAATGTCCTCGTTTAAAGAGAGTAAATGATAAAATGTTTGCTAAAGATACACCTAACAGTGTAGTTCTTCACCATTGAAAAGTAAAAACAATAAGTCTTGTTTGTTATAATTTGATACGTTTTATATGTATTGTGATTCTTTGTTGTTGGTTGTTTTAAAATAAAACGGTCATTTAACTGAGAACAAATCTTATATATGATACAACGAAAGTTGTCAACCTGATGCAGCAATAGACGAATTGACATTCGTTGTATTTGTATGAATATGGAAAGTCCATGACGCGCATACGGAACACGATCACGAAAATAATGTCAGAATAAACCGGTTCAGAAAGAAAAAAAAATTATAGCAATTGGTTTTTTTTCATTGTTATATCATAAGTTTGTGTCTGGTATATTTCAAAGTACTGTTCAAAAAGGTTGTCGTCGTCGTTGTTGTTAATTGATAGTGTTCATCTTGATATCCCCAATTTGACTTATTTATATTATTATTCATCTGCTTTTCAAAATATACAGATGTCTGAAATAAACACCAGACACAATCTATTCTTACTGTTAGGGATGTCAGAAATATGGCAGCATCTCTTCACTAACAGAGGGATAAAAAGTATTATTCAGTGCTTGTTTTGTCAGTGGTGTGCCTTGTTAATGCTATCCTGACAAAACAGTACAACACTCCTTTTCAACATAACTGTTATCTTTCTTGCGGCTCATGTCAATGTTTAAGATACGCATGCCTAATTTGTGTTTGAAGATGGTGGATCATTGGTGTCTGTGATGACCTCCAATTCTTCTGGATTTATCACAATGAGGGGTACTCCCAATAAAAGCCACTCACTCCAGTTAATGTCGATGACATGGATAGTTCCACAACAGCACACGGTGCTGATAAGTTTTGAAGAACTGGGGTCACGTGTGGCAGACGTTTCTATCTTTCGACACTCTGGACACATGCAATTCATGGTCTGGAAAAGTACATCTTATTTTTCTGACCTTGCCCATACGTTTGACACCTCTCCA
>JAGGCT020003492.1:0-2500 GCA_017654935.2 Phymorhynchus buccinoides
GTCTTTAAGAAAGATCACCCTGGACGTATTCCCTTGGATTCCTTGAGGAACGTAGGGCCTCAGCAGCAGTTCTCCATCGGACACGGTGTGGGGCAGCTTCATTCAGTTCCCACATAGTCCGGTGTGCCAAAGGTGACCACCTTGCAATGCATCATAAAGGTTTTTTTCTTCCCCTTTTCATCTCAGTTTTCATTGCTGATTTGAAATCCGATGGGAGCTGGGATGAAAAATGTTGGGCAATTTGAGTCATTGACAGAACTCCAAGATGGCCGCCCGCGATATGATTAAACGCAGGCCAGAGACATCATTTGTTCAGTTTAAAGCTAAGCACTGCGTGGTTTTTGTGTGACTGATGAGGAAGGAAAGGGGTGGGGTGGGGTGTAATTTTGACCAAATGACAAGCTTTTTCGTTGCCACTGGGATTATCGTGTGCTAAGTGCATGGGCACACGGGACCTCGGTTTATCGTGTCATCGGAAAGACTCTTTGTGCCTGCTCCCAAAGTATCTCTCAGCGAACTATCACATGACTCGCATGGGGGTGAATACATTTCTTGTTGTTGATTGGTCCATTAAAGTTTGGTTAAAATAATACTTTTTTTTAATCAATCAAACAAGAACTTGTCATTTGTTTTCCCGCAAACGTTTTCTAAAGTGTTTCTTAGACCCCTTTTGGGCGTAACAGTTATGCGCGCGGCGACCGTCGTCTAGAGAAACTACACCCAGGTACAAGCAGTCCTCGCGACACACTAATAAGCTGTTAAATAGTGAAACTGTGGAGTTTATGTCAAAGTGACCCCTTGTCAGTGGCACAGACAACTGGGGGACGTTTCACAAGGGCTAACGTTACGTAGCGTGAGCACAAATCGGCAACAACGGTACTAAGAAACAACTCTTTTACCGACGTTTGTCGAAAACGTTTTGTGGCTGTGATCGAGGTAGCAAGCGACAAACTATTTGAAGGATCATGGGAAATATCAATACTTCCGGCTTTTTTTTTTATATTTTGCGTGACGAGACTTGAACTTTAAAAATGGAAGACCAAAACAACAAACTTGCCACAGCAAATATTCTTTAGTCTATCGTGAACAAAATACGGGATGATTTTAGCAAATTAAACAAACGCAAGTGTTTTGGAGTGCTGTTTCTTAATTTTAATCATGTTAGATGGCATAATGTAGTGCAAATTTAATTTTCTGCACTCGTGGTTGAAATGGAAAACTTTGTACAAACTGACAGAGAGGTATGATTTATCTCCCTTATGATAGCAACCATTTTCTCTCTCCAAAAAATGAAGAGTAAGATCAAAGAGTTATCTGACCTTAGCAAACGTTTAGGGTGTTTCTTAGGCTCCGTTTGGCGTAAGCGTTATTCGCGCGGCGACCGTTATCTAGAGAAACTCGACCCTGGTCATCTGCGTTGTGCAATGAACAGACACCTGGCTGACATAATTATAAGCTGTAAAGTTGTCAGCATCTGCAAGCTTACGGCAAAGTGAACGCTTACCTGTGCTAGTATACCACTTTTCATTCAGCAGCTTAGTCAAATTTGGACAAAGTGTACCGTGGTCGACAAAAAATATATCACATCGTGGAAGAAAATGTCGGTCAAAGTAAAACAAATTGTACCGTAGTTCGGACTCAAATTTGGACATTTTGTACCGGACACGCGGTACGAAATGTCCAACTTTGGACATTTTGCACTGTTTGGACAAATTGTACCGCAACACCCCTCACCCCTACCCCCACCCCCTCCTCAAAATGTTCGCATAGCAAATGATTATTGTCACCGAGAAGTAACGTTCCGCCATTTGTTTTTGTTTTTTTTGAAAAAGGGCAGGGTTAGGATCAGCCTAGGATTGCTTTCATGATACCTGGAAGAAAGCAGACATTGAGATTAAGGGTCGTACACACACGCACATAAAAAACAACAAGAGGCAAGGCCTTCAAGGCTCACTCGAACATGAGCATGTGGGACAACAACAAAGATTGAGGGGTATCTAAAAGTCTCCTCACACACTGCGACCAGACTTGGACGGAAATGGTCGTGAGCTCTCTACGACTGAATGTGGACTGTGTGAGGACAACGGTGCGTGAAAATTCGAGTCGTGGGAATTTTCCAACGACCGTCGTACGCAACTGGCGACTGCAGCATTTCTGTACGACAGTCGTGGGCAATCAGCCAATGAGAAACATCTCCACACTGACCCACTTCAAGCAGACGACACAATCACGACAATGGAAGCAAATTTGAATCGAGAAGGTGTCGGTGGTTTTCTGGGCCTTTTATGCAACAATAAAGAAACGCACACAGCTATCTATGACGCTATTTTAATCCGAATAGAACTTGCAATGGAATTTTACATTCGAAAGAGACCAAAGACGTTGGCTTTTTACGTAAAAATACTCATTTTTCACTACGAAGAAGCCACTCTGATCCCGTGATGGAAATCAGCTAGGCCTATTTCGAAATGGTGTATTGTTGTAGGCTTGAAAGAGAACC
>JAGGCT020003492.1:7500-13622 GCA_017654935.2 Phymorhynchus buccinoides
GTAAATGGCATAGCAAGCAGATCACATACAAGCTGAGAAGACGAGAAGACAAGCGAACAAACAAGTTTGGCTCAATGTTGTAAATGGCATAGCAAGCAGATCACATACAAGCTGAGAAGACGAGCAGACAAGCGGACAAACAAGTTTGGCTCAATGTTGTAAATGGCATAGCAAGCAGATCACATACAAGCTGAGAAGACGAGCAGACAAGCGGACAAACAAGTTTGGCTCAATGTTGTAAATGGCATAGCAAGCAGATCACATACAAGCTGAGAAGACGAGAAGACAAGCGAACAAACAAGTTTGGCTCAATGTTGTAAATGGCATAGCAAGCAGACCACATACAAGCTGAGAAGACGAGCAGACAAGCGGACAAACAAGTTTGGCTCAGTGTTGTAAATGGCATAGCAAGCAGATCACATACAAGCTGAGAAGACGAGCAGACAAGCGGACAAACAAGTTTGGCTCAGTGTTGTAAATGGCATAGAAAGCAGATCACATACAAGCTGAGAAGACGAGCAGACAAGCGGACAAACAAGTTTGGCTCAATGTTGTAAATGGCATGGCCAATCGTGGAATGGTGTTCCCCGCTAGCTCAAGGGAGCGAAAGCAGAGATGAAAGGAATAAGGAACAGCAACTCGTGGTCTACTGGGTGATGATGCTTGAACGAAAAGTAAAGAGGATTCTCTTCTCTTTTGCAAAGACCTTGACCTTTATTTATACCACCATCCCCTCCCTCCCCCTACCCCCACCTCCATGTTTTGAAGATTTCGTTTCGGTAGTCGTTTGTTCTTCGACCTGTGTGTCTCTCTGTCTGTCTGTCTGTTTGCCTGTCTGCCTGTCTGTCTGTCTGTCTGTCTGTCTGTCTGTTTTTGTCCGTTTCTTTTTTGTTCTGACACTGACTCTCTCTTTCTCTCTCTCTGTCTCTCTGTCTCTCTCTTTCTCTGTCTCTCTCTCTCTCTCTCTCTCTCTCTCTCTCTCTCTCTCTCTCTCTCTCTCTCTCTCTCTCTCCTATCTCTCTCTCTCTCTCTCTCTGCCCCTCCACCCCCCCCCCCCCCTTCCCCTCAAGTGAAAGAACAATATCATTTCTGATTCCTTGTTTTTCATCTGCAATATGTATGTACATGCGTACTCCCCCATGTTAAAGACCATTCAAGCATTTAAGTTAGCTCTCTCTCTCTCTCTCTCTCTCTCTCTCTCTCTCTCTCTCTCTCTCTCTCTCTCTCTCTCTCTCTCTCTCTCTCTCTCTCTCTCTCTTCTCTCGTTGTTCATGAAATTATGCTCGCTTATAACGTAGCTCTTTGTGTTGACGCTTTGTTGTTGTCATTATTGTTATGGTGGGTTTTTTATCTTTTTTAGCCCCCCCCCCCCTCCCCTCTGACATACGCAGAAGGCCTGATCAGTAAGCGCTGTGAATTGTGAATTGTTGTCCATAAACACTAGGTAGGCCTAGTAATAATCATATCAAATACATCAGCAGCAGCCCTGAAAAGATAGCCGGTTTTCATAAACATCTATATGTGTGTAAAGTTTGAACAATGTAGGCCATCTATCTCCCGAGAAAATGCCAACGATAAAGTTTGGAGATTAGACCACGGACGCAACACACGCACGCACAAACACACACACACACACACACACACACACACACACACACACACACACACACACACACACACGCACGCACGCACGCACGCGCACGCACGCACACACACACACACACACACACAGACACATACACACACACACACACACACACACAGACAGACACACACACACACGGACAGACACACACACACACACACACACACACACACACACACACACACACACACACACACACACACACACACACACACACACACACACACACACACAACCGAACAACTATGGTACTATAGACTCACTTCGTTATCACGAGTGAGCCAAAACATTATCTCGTTCTACGCAGCATTGTCCATTGCCAAAATTGTTTCACGCCAAATCTGATGATCTGGAAGAAGTCTTGTCCACATTACATCACGCGCATCTATGACATCCCCATCCAATAACGATAACTGCGTTTCTCCCTAATGGCATCACGGTATGACGTCACGAAGACAACGCTAATAATCCCCGGATATAACGTACTTTGTCAGCTAAGGATCGATCCATTTTTGGCTCACTCGTGTTAACGAAGTTAACACGAAGTGAGTCTATAGTATGATAGTTGTTCGGTTGTGTGTCTGTGTGTATGTGTGTGTGTGTGTGTTGCGTCCGTGGTCCAATCTCCAACCTTTAACGTTGGCATTTTCTCGGGAAAGAGAAGGCATACATTGTTCAAACTTTGCACGCATATAGATGTCTATGCAAGCTTTCAAACATTAATGATTTGAATCATTAAAAACTTAAAACAACACTGTAAACAGATAACAAACAGATAACATTTTAGATTAGTGGGTTAGAGAGTATTCAACAGGCAACATGAGTTAAGAAACTCATCAACACTGAAAGCCTCATATAGCTCATTGGTCTGTCTGTCATGCCAATGGTTCCGGGTCCGATTCTCAGCACGGGCACTTTTTTATTTCTTATTTTTTAAGTTGTATCCATTAACAATAGTTTTATTTGTACTTTTCAATTGTATTGCCAATCTTGTACTTTAGATACCCCTCAATCTTTGTTGTTGTCCCACATGTTCATGTTCGAGTGAGCCTTGAAGGCTTTGCCTCTTGTTTTTTTATTTGCGTGTGTGTGTGGGTGGGTGTATGTGTGTGTGTGTGTGTGTGGGTGTGTGTGTGGTGGGGGTGGTGGTGGTGGGGGGGGGGGTGTAGATGTATTTCAGTTTTCCTTCGCACGTTTACGAACTTCAATCTCAAAGTCTGCTTTCTTTCAGGTATCATGAAAACAATCCTAGGCTGATCCTAACCCTGCCCTTTTTCTAAAAAAAAAGAAGAAAAAAAAAAAGAGTCAGAACGTTACTTCTCGGTGACAATAATCATTTTCTATGAGAACATTTTGAGGATGGGGTAAGGGTGGGGGGTGAGGGGTGTTGTGGTGCAATTTGTCCAAACAGTGCAGAATGTCCAAAGTTGGACATTTCGTAGCGCGTGCCCGGTACAAAATGTCCAAATTTGAGTCCGAACTACGGTACATTGTTTTCTTACTTTAGACATTTTGTTCCACGACGTGATATTATTTGTGTCGACCACGGTACACTTTGTCCAAATTTGACTAAGCTGCTGAATGAAAAATGGCATACTAGCACAGGCAAGCGTTCACTTTGCCGTAAACTTGCAGATGCTGACAACTTTACAGCTTATAATTATGTCAGCCAGGTGTGTGTTCATTGCACAACGCAGATGACCATGGTCGAGTTTCTCTAGATAACGGTCGCCGCGCGAATAACGCTTACGCCAAACGGAGCCTATGAAACACCCTAAACGTTTGCTAAGGTCAGATAACTCTTTGAGCTTACTCTTCATTTTTTGGAGAGAGAGAAAAGGGTTGCTATCATAAGCGAGATAAATCATACCTCTCTGTCAGTTTGTACAAAGTTTTCGATTTCACCCACGTCTATTTGTGTGCAGAAAATTAAATTTGCACTATATTATGCCATCTAACATGATTAAAATTAAGACACACAACTCCAAAACACTTAGCTCAGGAGGAATTGTCAGAATTGTTCATTTTTAACGTACAATTGTGAAATGTGGCATGATGGTTGCTTATGATGTGTCTATCAAATCCTGAGGTAGGGACATTTGCAATTCAGCCTTTAACCCTTTCAGTGCCACGGGTATTTTTATTGTGGAAATTTTAATTAAAAAAAATTATAGAGCTGTGAATTTTAATGCATTAAGCATGAAATGTGGCATGATAGTTTCTTATGGTGTGTTTATCAAATTCTGACTTACGGACAGTTTTAATTCAGCCTTTAACCCTTTCGGGTTTTGATCGCAGAACTTTTAATTAAACAAAATTCTAGTGTTCTGAATTGTCATGCACTAAGCATAAAAATTGGCATGATGGCTTCTTATGGTGTGTTTATCAATCTCTGACAAAGGGACATTTTTCAATTAAGTCTTTAACCCTTTCAGTGCCAAACGCATTATCATAGCATATAGTTATAAATTAAAAACATTCTAGTGTTGTGAATTTTCTTGCATTAAGCATGCAATTTGGCATGGTAGTTTCTTATGGTGTGTTTATCAATTTCTGACATAGGGACATTTTCAGTTCAGCCTTTAACCCATTCAGTACCAAGGGAATTTTGATCGCGAACAGTTATAATTTGTTATTTATTCTAGTGTTGGGCATATTCATATAAGAAACATGAAATTTGGCTTGATGGTTTCTTATGGTGTGTTTATCAATTTCTAACGAAGGGACATTTTCAATTTAGCCTTTAACTCTTTCAGTGCCAGGGGCATTTTTATTGCGGACAACTTTAATTAAAAAAATTCTAGTGGTGTGCATTTTCATGTAACAAGCATGGAATTTGGCATGATATTTTCTAATGGTGTGTTTATTTATTTCTGACGTAGGGACATTTTCAATTCAGCCTTTAACCCTTTCAGTGCCAAGGGCATTTTTCCGCAGACATTTATAGCTAAAACAAATTCTAGTGGTATGCATTTTCGCGAAATAAGCATGACATTTGGCATGATAGATTCTTATGGTGTGCTTATCAATTTCTGACGTAGGGACACTTTCAATTCAGCCTTTAACCCCTTCAGTGCCAAGGGCATTTTGCTCGCGGATGGTTATAATTTTAAAAAAATCTAATGTTGGGAAATTTTTATGAAATAAACATGAAATTTGATATGATAGTTTCTTATGGTGTGTTTATCAATTTCTGATGTATGGACAATTGCAGTTCAGCCTTTAACCCTTTCAATGCCAATAGCATTTTGAAGGCGGACAATTTTCATGTAACAAGCATGCAATTTGGCATGATGTTTCCTCAAGGTGAGTTTGTCAATTTCTGATGTAGGGACATTTTCATCATCATTCTTTAATCCCTTCAGTGGCAAAGGCATTTTGATCATGGACAGTTATAATTACACGAAAATTGTAATGAGGAAAACTAAGCATAACCCTTTTTTTTAAGTAAGTGGGAACAGGCTAACTGTTGAAAGTGGTTCTAGGCTGATATATCATATACTTCATTGTCAGCATATAGCTATAACGAAGTTCTCAATATGCAAAAAATGCCTTATTTCCTTCCCTCTCCAGTTTCATACTCAATGAAAATGACTAATAACAATGCCTGCTATCAATTTGTTCACAGCCAAGCTTTTTAGTCACTCCATCAGCAAGCAAACCCATTTGATAATGTAAGTGCAAATCACAGAAAAGAGGAGGGAGGTGTGTGTTCAACAACCCATGACCTGATTTCCTTATTGCGATTAAACTCAAAAGAAGATGCTCGTGGTTTGGTAAGATCAACCTAGTCGTGTGACACAGAATTGAACACTTGTATTCAAACATTTGGCCAAGAAATGCACTGGCCTCGCCTGTCCTTGGTTGGTTGTTGGATGGTTACTGCTGGTTTCTGGGTGGGGTGTCTTTTGCCGGCGGGTTCTGTAGTCGTGATAAACGGGCTGGTACCCCCATAGGGACATTTCGCAAGGACTCCTCTGCATTGCATCTGATGATCACCAAGCCGGGAGAGCCCCCGTATACTTAAGGGAATGCCCTGTGTGTACCATCAGCACCTTCGGCTGTTTCTTTTTCATTTGTTTTCACTAAAAGTAACAGGACTTATTTATTTATTAAATCATCGTCAGTCTTCCAAATCCTCCGAAGCTGGAGTGTGGCTGCAAACGTGTCCGGGTAATCAAAAGCGGTCACACACATAGTGTTCTCATTCCTAGCTGGTGCATTTGCATTTGTTGGGATGATCCCTGAAATCTTTTGGCCAGGGAATGACTACGACAACAACAATCTTTTGCTTCAGTAAAGAAAGAAATTGGTTTATGCGATGGGGTAAAAACAATACAGGACTATAATCAACCACATAATTTTATTTTATTAAATAAAAAGCACATAAACACGGCACTCACACAACATACATAAAAAAGAAAAATTATACCCTCCCACATCACAACCTCGTTCACGAAGTCAACGTTTACGAGTA
>JAGGCT020003493.1:0-12500 GCA_017654935.2 Phymorhynchus buccinoides
AAGTGATCGCATGCAACAGTTTTCAAGATATTGCAACAAAGAATAGCCGATGCCAAAGACAAGTTTATCAATTGATAGTGAGCATCTCATATCATCTTCAATTAATCTATTAATTTACCGAATTTGGGGACTATGAAAGATTTGGCCAAGCCAAGAAATTGATTGTCTAAGTCTAAGGTAAAAAAATGAAGATCTTAGTAAAATAAGTAGCAGCCTATAATCAAATCAATATGCCTGCTCAATGTTTGGCAATGTAAATGAAAAGATGTGAAAACAATATACCATAACAAAGAAAACAAATTACTGTCAAAGCCTGTAACACAGTTAACCATTTGTCAGTTTGGAGGCTTTGTTTGCTCTCCTCGAAATACGCCAACCTTATAAAATTTGTGCAGCAGTTCATAAGGTATTAGACGTTCAAGATATTGACGAAGTCAAGGTCACATACCAATGCCATGGAGAGCAAGATTATAGCTCGTTAGCTTTACAAAATTTGAAGTATTGCATGCACATTTGTTGGTTCAAATACGTGACGACAGATTTGGAAACAACAAGGTCACGGGTATCAAGGTAATCAACATTTTGCATTTCATATTTTCTGTGAAGATATGGTTTACTTTTTTAAAGGTCCAGTTCAAGGTCAAATTCAGCAATATTATAAACATTGAAAGGAGCATTCACAAAATAGTGTTTCAACCAAATGTCAACCAGAATGAAGAACAGGCATAGAAACAAAGCCACCATTGGATGGTGTTGACATCAAATGCAGAAAAAAAAACACTTTTTAAGACTGTCACGTCTAGGAGAAAGTGGCCTAGGTTTCTATCAACAAAAGTGTGGCAACAGCAGAAATCACCCGGGCACACTCGAACTCACTCCAAACGTTGTTTACAAAACAAGACACATTTTATTCACACACTCCACATTTCATAATAAATTCATTCTAACACAGGGCTCTATCTATAAACGTCCCATATTCCCTCCCCACCTTCCTTTTGACCTAACCCACTATGCGATGCTCTTTCTGGGGAAAGGGAAAAATGCTCTTACAATTCCATCAGAAGAAAAGAAAAGAAAACAAAACCGAGAACACCCCCACGACACATGACAAAACACGATGATGACACTTAAAACTCAGCTTTCGATTCGAAGCCTGTTGGTACAAGTTCGTATTTTCAGGCGTTACTCGCAACGGTGTTCAGTCACATTGTGGTGACCCATGTCTGCATGGTGCTGTCTATGGTTGAGGGTGGGCCACGCACGTTGCTCTGTCGGAGTTCAGTCACATTGTGGTGACCCATGTCTGCATGGTGCTGTCTATAGTTGAGGGTGGGCCACGCACGTTGCTCTGTCAGAGTTCAGTCACGTCGTGGTGACCCATGTCTGCATGGTGCTGTCTATAGTTGAGGGTGGGCCACGCACGCTGCTCTGTCGGAGGTCAGTCACGTCATGGTGACCATGTCTGCATGGTGCTGTCTATTGTTGAGGGTGGGCCACGCACGTTGCTCTGTCGGAGGTCAGTCACGTCGTGGTGACCCATGTCTGCATAGTGCTGTCTATAGTTGAGGGTGGGCCACGCACGCTGCTCTGTCGGAGGTCAGTCACGTCGTGGTGACCCATGTCTGCATAGTGCTGTCTATAGTTGAGGGTGGGCCACGCACGTTGCTCTGTCGGAGGTCAGTCACGTCGTGGTGACCCATGTCTGCATGGTGCTGTCTATAGTTGAGGGTGGGCCACGCACGTTGCTCTGTCAGAGTTCAGTCACGTCGTGGTGACCCATGTCTGCATGGTGCTGTCTATAGTTGAGGGTGGGCCACGCACGTTGCTCTGTCAGAGTTCAGTCACGTCGTGGTGACACATGTCTGCATGGTGCCGTCTATTGTTGAGGGTGGGCCACGCATGTTGCTCTGTCAGAGTTCAGTCACGTCATGGTGACACATGTCTGCATGATGCTGTCTATGGTTGAGGGTGGGCCATGCACGTTGCTCTGTGTCGGATTCCAATCGAACCTCGGAGGACCTTGGTTGAAATGGACGACGTGCTCAGCAGCAATGTTCAGGAACAAGCTGCAACATCCCAACACTCTCTGAGTAGACATGCCTACAAATAAAATGTGGCTTCCTACTCTGTCTGGTCGAGTCGTAGTATCATGTCATGGTGTGCAGGGTGAAAAGAAGAATGACAGACAGAGTTGATGAGCTCTCTTACACTAGTGAACTTTTACCCCTAATCTTCTTTTGTTTTAAATAAAATAAATGCTAATGAAAATTTGTGATGGGTCTTTGTGTGCTTGAGTGCAGGGTTACAAATGCGAGTGAAAACCTGTTCTAGACGTTTTGCTCATCCCAAAAGAAAAGACAGATAGATAAAGATGAATATCCATTTATACACTCACTTTCCTTCTATAGAGTTCAACAAAGCAAATACTGTCCGTATAGAATGGTCACAATTACTGTCTCTTGAACATTAAGTCGATCAAAAAGGATGCTCTCTTCCTTCTGAGGAAAACCTATTTACCAGAATTATAAAGTATAATCAAAGTTCCTACTTCATGCACACAACAATTCACAAACAATAACGACCCTCTTCAGGAACAATCTGAAAGAGAAATGATGTCAATTATGTTAAAAAATCCCGACAAACTTCAATTTTCCAAATTAATAAGAAAATGTAAAAGGGAAACGACTAGGTAAAGTAAAGTCTTAACGAAAATCAAAATAATCAGTGAATTGTCTCCCATGTCTCGAGAACGAATAATAAATAAAACGACTGTTTAGCCGAACTCAATAACAACTCGTTTCCCGACATTAACATTTTAAAAAAACAAGACATAAATTTTAGCAACATGCTTAGTCCAAGAACTCGAACTTCAATCCAATTAATACTACACCGGTGCTCGAATTCATAGCAATAATAATAATAATTAATTATTATCTGAAATGTTTCACAAACCTCATGCACAGCTTGTGATTAAGAAACGAAAAGCAAGGCAAACCCTTGGTAGGGCCTACATAATTAGGAATAAAAAAAAGATTCGTCTCTAATGACTTGGACTGGGCAACACCTTGAATTAACGGTCAATATTTCTTGCAACCTATCTTCTTTCCTTTCCTTGTCCCTCGACGAAAGGGAATATCTTTCCTCTTGCAGGCCTTGAATCCTTAAGCTACAACCAGCGACGATTCAGCAGCTTCTCAGAGAAAGATAAATTCAGGTCCTCTCTCCTCCAAGTCCCAGTCCAAAGTGTCTCACAAAACTCCGACCAAAATCAAGAAACCAACAGCTCACTCCAAACCGGTTTCCTAATAACCTAGACCTTGCTACCTGACACGCAATGCGCATGTCTCACAAAAATATAATGTTGGAATATTGCTGTGTCAAGAATGTCAGGTAAGCTCATGAAGACGGGAGGAAAAAGAAAGAAAAATCCCTCACCCTTCACTATTCCTCTACTCTCTCCGACAGCGAAAAAGACAAGAGGGGAAACAACCTACTAGAAAGAAAAAAACGATTGTATCACTGATAACCAGAAGTGTGACAAAGACGATATCTTCAGAGGCGCCACTAAGGCCATCCTGACAACGGGAATCGTGATTCGATTTGTGATAATAATGAATGTCAAAGGTAGATAAGAGAGGGGTGTTAAAATAATGTGTGGTGAGTACGGATATTGCTAACCTATGTCAAACTCAATAATACTTGTTCAACTGTTTAGTTACTAACACTGGGGCACCCCAAGATACAGTACTGTCACCATTTTTATTTACTCTTTACATGGCAGAATGTAGAAGTGAAAGTCAAAATTGTCCCCTAGCGAAATTTGCAGACGACTCGGCTCTGACAGGACTTGTGACCGACAATGACGACACTGAATACAGAAATGAAATAAATAAGTTTGTGGATTGGTGTGATGAAAAGTATCTCTTGCTTAACATTAAGAAAACAAAATAACTTGTAATCGACTTCAAGAAAAAGACCCCAGGAATACACCAGATTACTATTAAAGATGAAATAGTGGAGTAAGTCGATTCGTATAAATACCTCGATGTGACCATTGAAAAAAAACCGTTTCCTGGCACGAACATTCCTGTGCTCTTTTAAGAAAACTAAATAGTCGCATGTATTGTCTTCGTAAAATGAGATCTTTTAATGTTCGCTCTGAAATCCTACAAATGTTTTATTCCTCTGTCATCTGTACTGTTTTAACCTTTGGTGCAGTGTGTTGGGGTTTGGGAGGGGGAAGGAGGAAAGGTGGGGTAGGGTGAGGGGGCAGAGGATGGCAGAATTTTTGTACGGAGGTTACAGTACGGTTTAAAATTAAATCATCACATATCATAGGTAATGACTGATATTATACATTCAGGAAAATGCAAACAATACCCTGAACATTGTGTAGAAATCATAGAAAGATGGAGCGAGGAGTATTTGTTGAACTGTATAAATTGTCACATTTCTACCCTTGCATCATTTCAGATGAAGCCAGAACAATCACTACAACAGCACACACCACTGCTGACCTATTGAACACCAATGAGGTGTGCCCTGGCATAGAATACTTCCTCAGACAGAATCACTCTCAGTGCACGATCCGACAGGTCAATGTGACAGACTGTGTGGGCAATTTACCAGCATTCTCAGCAGACCAAGGAGTGGTGTACGGTGTCTGTGAGGATTCCACGTCATTCTGTAAAATGCATGTTGAGCTGCCAGAAGGGATGGTTGTAAATGTTTGCGTGGAACGGTTAGAGTATGAATGTAATTCTATGCACTGGGAAACAAAGGTAGCTTATGAATATTATGATATTAAACGGAAAGTATTTCCTATGCGTACTGTGTTGACTGTGAAACCCATTCTATAAAACACGCATGCACACAGCACCCTCATACATTGGATGTTTTTCACAGGAATAAACCTGCAGTAAAATTGACAATAGCTGCAATGAAAAGATACAGTTTACTGATTATGTATATAAACAAATATTATGGCTATATAATTTCTCCAGACTTTATTGGAATCGGATCTGAGGGGGGTTTAAAACATAACTTAATAAAACTTCCATATATTTGCGTAATATTGATCAGTGTAGAACAGGTGTATCATCTTAACAGCAAACACCTGATATATTTGATGTACCGGAAACCCAATGAAACCCATCAGTACATCGAGGAATTTGTTGCAAATTATTTCCAACCTGCATCAGTCTTTGTTGCTTCAGATGTTCAACTTTATGTTAATTATACACTGCACAACGTTCTTAAGATACGTTTTTCTGTCCTTTCTGTAAATAGTAAGCCGGATAAACTGTCCAGTGGTTTGTTTAACTGCTCTGTTGATCATTACAATAGATTTCAAGACATTCTGTACTGTAACCTGAAGACAGAATGTGAGGATGGAATGGATGAAACAGAACAGTGTCCTTTCAGCAGTCCTGGATGTAATGGTCTGGTAGCTTCACGAAATAAATGTTTTGAACTAATTGATTTTGAAGGTATACATATACCCACTTTACGCCTAATGAGAACAGAATGTCAGATGAGAGGGAAAACGCTGGCTTCGATCAAAACAAAAAGGGAAAAGGAAGACACTGTACATATCTTTCAAAACTTTCAATTATTTCGGACAGGTATTGATTTAATACATGGGTTCAAGTCTGTGCCATTTACACATAGCCTCTTTTACAGGTGGTCTGGCAACAGTTTGATTTATAACTCTAATCACTATACATTAGATTATGATATGTTCATGGACAGATCAGTTCAATATTTAGTTCTAACTAATCGCCATTTAAATCCCTTGAACATGACAACTAGTATGTTCTGTGAAATAGAAACACAAAGTACTACTTTTCCATCTGACCCCCTATGTCCCACAATATATTCACAGTTATCGATTTTCAGCAATACAAAACAGATTTTGTGTTACTATTCAGACAACCATCTTTCACATCTATTCCTCTTGTGTCATGCAACTCATGTACAACATAATTTTCTGACAACAATGCACCCGAGCTTACATGAATCAACAGACAATAGAACTTTGGAAAATATGACATTTGTTTGCTCTGGAGAAAAACGTGATTGTCGCGCTATATTCCAGTGTGATGATGGTATCACAGCAATTCATCACACTCTTGTATGTGACTTCAGAAACAATTGTCCAGAATACAGTGATGAATTATTTTGTGACTACCCTCCATGTGATGGTTTTCTGTGTCATAATGGACAGTGTGTGTTGCAGACCCAGTGTTGTAATGAATTTTCTGATTGTTTGGATGATTCTGATGAAATGAATTGCCAATTCCACAACTATCGCTATTACATGGCAAGAAAAAATGAATTATTGCACATCAACTTAGATGGCACAGGCCTCTTCACTCAGCAGCGGATAGGAGATGATGAGCCATGTCCACATACTCATTATCGTTGTACAGCAGAGTGGTTGTACTGTCTTCCTGTCTACACTAGGTGTAACGGAATGTATGACTGTGTTTATGGAGAGGACGAACAGAGCTGTGAGACAAAGACCTGTTCAGGATTCTTTCAGTGCCAAGATTCCAAAGTTTGTGTGCATGGTGATCACCTGTGTGATGGCTGGGGTCAGTGTCCACAGCGAGATGACGAACTCGTGTGTGACATGACATGTCCTGGAGGATGTTTATGTCAGGGCCAGTCCTTTCTGTGCAGGAAACCCTTTCTCATTTCTCTTTTCCCTGAAGTTCGTTACTTGGACGCCACAGGATCAGGAATGTCATTAAATGATTTCATTGGATGTGTGTATCTTATGCACCTCAGCTTGTCCAACTGCTGTTTGGTCAATGTTTCTAATGTGAATAAGCCTATAACCAATCTACAATACCTGGATCTTTCCGATAACTATCTTGAGACTCTGCGCTTGTGCAATATTCAAAAGCTTCCACAATTGAGAACATTGTATCTATCAAACAACCCATTAAGTAGGATACCAATTGTAAAGAACAAGATCGTTCATTACTCATTAAAACAAGTGTATTTGTTTCAAACCAGACTTGAGGACTTACATTCCATACTGCATATTTATTGTCCTCAGATAATATACTTGAATGCTTCATTTTCATCTCTGAAAAGCTTTCCGTCTGTAGGTTTTAAAAACATGCCACATTTGGCAGAAGTAGATCTAAGGGAAAATTTTGTGACGAAATTTCCGCTTGATATATTGTCTAAGGCAAAATACTTAAAAGCTATCTTTTCATCAAACCACAGGCTTTGCTGTGATATGCTATTTTCTCCAGAATCAGGCAACATAAACTGTGTGGCTCGTGAGACTATCCTGCCTTCATGCAAAGCATTGCTATCAAATGAATATTACGTCATTTTCTTTTGGTTGGCTGCTATTTTTGCCTTTGGATGGAATGTTTTATATTTTCTGACATCTCACCTGACATCTCACATCGTGAAAGCACTGTTTGGCTCAATTGTATCAATACTACTTTACCATTTGCAGTTTTCAAATGTTTTTATGGGATGTCACGTGTGCATTACTTTGATAGCAGATATGACATTCCATGGAAAATACATCTTCAATGAAAAGGAGTGGATTGCTAGTCTTCCATGTAAACTGAACAGTTTTCTTTGTCTACTGTCCTGTGAAGTGTCAGTGTTCATTGTTGGATTCCTGACTGTGAAGCAGTTCATCACTCTGAATGCTGGTGGTCAGTCAAAGGGAGTCAGTCAACAATCTGCAATGATAGTCTGTGCTGTGATTTGGTGTGCTGGCAGTCTGTTGTCAGGGATACCGTTTCTTCCTAGTTTGTCCCACTGGGGTCTTGAAGATCAGTCTGGGTTGTGTCGTCTAGCTCTGTATACTGACAGTCATTCCAGCAAGAAGTTCAAGTGGTTCATAGTCCTTGTGGCTGTTAATTCTACTTTGTGTTTAGTCATTTCATGTCTTCTAGCGACTGTCTGCAGGTGGATACCAAAGTACAGAATCATGGTAAACCCTAACAGAAGATCAGTCTATAGTTCGGTTGAACTGAACAAAAAGATCGTGTTCACAACGGCTAGCTGTTGGATTCCACTTGGCCTGTTAATGATTCTGACAATTTCTGGTGTTACAGTATTAAAGCAGTTGTATGATGCTATGATTGTATTCGTGCTGCCAATTAGTTCTGCCCTATACCCTGTGCTTCTTTCATGGACTATTTTAACACAGAAAAGATCTCAGGCACATGAAGACAAATTGCTAAAAATCATAAAATCCCAGATTGGTTCTACAGGAAAGAAATAATAAGACACATTAAAATATATTCAACTTTTCAAAATAAAAACAGAAGATATGGTGGCTACCAATACAGTACATGTTTTAGAAAAACATATCAATGGCAGTTGATAAAAATACATATCATTAAAATTATTTTTTTTATGTGGATAAAATGACAATAACTACAAGTTATCGTCAAAAGACTGACACGATAGTCCTACGTTTCACTTTCCCTTCTCAAAGTCATACACTTGATTGGTAATAAATCACTATACAACTTTTGAAGCTTTTCCTCTCCATCACCGCATCTCTTTCTCTACACTACTGATATTGGTGGCTTAAACAATTTGTATTAAGTCTACAATACTTGAACAGACACAGATAGCAAATTTATCAGCATCAACAATGCAGCAGCTTATATTGTGCTCTATATACAGTGGAAAATATCGTTCAGCGACTGTTGAACATAGATAAATGGAATAGAAAACACCAAAATTAACTGACAAAGGCAACTGAATTTAAATGAAAATGGATGTAGTAAAGATCAAATATTTGAAGACATTTTAGGGTATCAATGTTGACCATTATATTGATACTAGTCAGGGATATAATTATATAGTCATAGGGCATACAGGCTTGAAAACAGGCTTTGCGAATTTGGCCTCCAATATAAGAAACATCAGGTCAAGGTCAAGACCATTAAACACATCAGTGCTTTGCAACACAAATGGCCCTAAGCCACACTACCAACCTACCAAATTAGGGTTCTGCATCAAGCAAGCTGGAAAGACATGGCCAAGACAACAACTGGAAATGACCCAGTACAATATATTTTAGAGAAATTTACACATGCCATGGAAATGCGCCTTGATGAATTCAACAAAAAGTGGTTACCTTGCCTAAGCTTGCTACCTAAGTAGGTCTAAGATTTTTTGATTTTTTTATTTGATTAATGTCTGTGTATGATTCAGCATAATATATAGTGTTTAGTCCACTGCATTAATACTTACATTGGGATATTTGCTTTCCTTTGTCATACCTTTGTAATTCTATTTTCGAAATGTTCATGTTGATCATAATCACACACGCCCCTTTTTATGTTCCCTTTATGTTCTATTGTTTTGCTTTGTTTTTCTTTCCTTTGTTCTTATGTTATATATAAAACCTTTGTGAAGCTGGTTTTATGATAAACTAGTGGATTTTTTAGAGGAGAGTTATTTTCAATTGCTGCTAATGTATATGCTGATTTGTTTATTTGATAATGATGGCTATTCAGTATGATTGAGTTAATCATTGTGTTATTTAGTTCTTTAAAAGAATATTGTCTTGTTGCAACATGCATTATGGAAGAAGAGAACCTTCTTTGCAAGGGGCAAAAAAAGAAAGAAAAGGAAATGACCCAGGTTAAAGTCAATGTCAACAATGCTCACAGTACTGTATTTTGAATTAACATAAGCCGTTACAGCAATATTAAGTCTGAAGAGTATAATAACTCTAAAAGACGTGAAAGATATGTCCACAACAAAAATATTCGTTTTCTATGGCAAATTAAGGCAAAGTCAGTGCTTTGCAACACATAAGCCACACTACCCATGGATCTCTCCTATTAAAGATTCAGTACAGGGGGTCACATCATGCACTTGGGGTATTTAGCAGGGATGTAAATGTATTGGGAAGGAAATGTTTCGGAGCATTTGCTGTTCTCAGCGACACTTTTTCTTATGCCCTGTTAAAAAAAATCGAAGTGATTCAATGCAGTGGCTCAAAAGATAAGTGGGGAAGGCAAAGGTATGATTTTGTTCTTTGCTTTAAGTATATTTGTGCTTTTTGCTTTGCTTTCTTTGACTACGTGGGTATTTGACATTCACTCAATATTCGACTTCTACAAAATTGGAACAGCGTACAGTTGTGAGGACCGAGGGTTGAGGACGTTATGCAACACTTGCTACAAAGTTGACACATTTGTCTACACCTTTGAAAGAATTGAGAAATGGGGGAATGACTTAGCAAAGGATTACTGTATTTCACATGGCGGCATACTAAGTATTCCAACATGTATGATATTCAAAACAAACAATGTGAGCCACCCATTTCGTGGATATTACGCTAACTTTTATATAAATGATGTGTCAGTTCCGCCAATGTATAGACATAACATTGTCAGTGAAGACAAAATTGTCTTCTTTCATTCTTTTGATGTTGAAAAGGGATTCAGCATCTCATTACTCAATGATGAATATTTATATACGTCAGATTTTACAAAAATATGTCTCTTAGTATCTCCAAACAAAAAGATAATTCGTCATGAAATTGGCTATATTCTTTATTTGCCTATAGGTGTAATTTGTAAGATTGAGGTAAATAAAACTGCTCAGTACTTCCAATCTTCACAAACTATTTATTTAAATAATAAACACCATCTATCACCACATAAACCATCCTTGATGACGAAGTGTACAGATGGACACATTACCTACACAACTTTTATGTATGGATCCAAACAGTTTGGCATGCAAAAGTTTTGTCCTAGGCCCAACCAAGTATCTAACGATAGTAGCCTTTTATGGGAAGATTTCCATCCTTTGTTTACCTGCACTGAAACAATGATTACAATATCCTTCTCCTTAGTATGTGACCTGGTGTCTGATTGTTCTGACGGGAATGATGAGTCATTCTGCAAACATCCTCAGTGCATCAACTCCTTCACATGTACTAGTGGTCAGTGTGTGAGCTATGACAGAATGTGTGATGGAATGCCAAACTGCGCGGATGAATCTGACGAAAGGAGCTGTGATGCAAAGAGAAGGCTACGCCTTGACATCAAGTACATTCCATTTCCTGCTCGCATTGATTTTGAAGAAAGTAGGCAGTTTGTTTCAAGGCAAATGCATTTTAACGAGTCGTGTTCCGATACCCATTATTTTTGCCCTGGTGAGTACAATGACTGTCTTCCTGTCTATACTCTCTGCAATGGAATGTACGACTGTGTTGAAAAACAGGATGAAGAGGGCTGTGACAACATGACTTGTTCAGGAATGTTCAGGTGCCGGGCCTCCTTAATCTGCGTTCACAGTGACCACCTGTGCGACGACTGGTACCATTGTCCGATGAAAGATGATGAACTGTTTTGTGATGTGACATGTCCTGAGGGCTGTCAGTGTCAAGGGCACGTATTTCAGTGCCCTCAGCCTTTCTCTGCATCTTTTTTCCCAGAAGTTCGGTTTTTGAATGCCACAAGTTCAGGTATGAGATTTTCAGATTTGTCCAGCAATGTCTATCTCAGTGGTGTCATCCTTACGTGGTGTTCTTTGACTGAATTGCACAATATAACATTACTGAATTTAGTGCTTCTTGACCTTAGCTTCAACAAACTGCAAAACATAAACATGGCGGTTTTTCTTGGATTGAAGAGGCTACGAACACTTGTCTTAAGCAATAACCCACTAGCCTCATTCTGTACAACCGCATCTGCAATTTCATTGCCACAAAGTCCATTGACCACGCTAGACTTGTCCTTTACCAACATAACATTGCTGAACTCTGAAATGCTTTCACAGCTTCCTCACTTACAGATACTGGTCTTAAAACACACTTCCATTCACACCATCCAGCCTGGTGTCTTGCAAAATGTACCAATACTGACAGAACTGAACCTTGAAGGTAGCCCTGTAAAATCATTCCAAGACGATGTTTTCAAAGACCTCAAGCATCTGTTAGCCATACACACTGACAACTACAGACTGTGTTGTAGTAAAGTTCTCCCCTACAAATTTGACAAGTCCTTATGCCACGCCCCTCAGGATGAAATCTCTTCCTGTGAACATCTGCTGCACTCGTGGACGTACCGTGCCTTCCTCTGGTTGATGGCCTGCCTGTCTTTGGCGGGAAACGCCTTCTGTGTCTGCGCACGGTTGTTCACCAGGAGCATGACGTCATCGAAAAGTGGGTTCAGCGTGCTGGTCACGTGCCTGGCTATGGCAGACTTTCTGATGGGGGTCTACATATCTGTGATTGGAGCGGCGGATGAAAGGTTCCGTGGCCGATACCTCTACTATGACGAGGCCTGGAAGAGCAGTGTGACCTGTAAGGTGGCTGGGTGTTTGTCTCTGCTGTCCAGTGAGGCGTCAGCTATGATTATCTTGCTCATCACGCTGGACCGCTTTATTGCCGTCCATTTCCCCTTCAGCACTTTGAGATTCAACAAACTCTCAGCAGCAATAGGAAGCTTGCTGGTCTGGATGGTTGGCTTGTTCCTTGCGGTGTT